>JAWPHD010007769.1:0-124242 GCA_037043455.1 Cyrtodaria siliqua
GACGAGGAAACACACACTGATTTTATTTCATACAGATACTTTGAGTAGCACTACGTCCATAATTCAAAGCAATTCGCAATAAGTTCTTTTTCAGATCTCATATTGACAAGGAGTCCGATCACGTCAAACATTTTCTAAAGATGCTATATCTTAATAAGGGCACTGATTGTATTGACACACCAAGTGTTTGAGATAACCGTGTAGCTGATTTTATTCCAAAAAAAATTTTTTTCAAAATCCGAAAGTCCTGAAATTTGTTATAAATATACAAAACAATTCGAACTGTTTCAACTACTACAAAATTCTGACCTTAAGGACCTATTCCTAACGTCAAATGATCATTGATAAAGCATGGAAATTTTGCTTATTTACTGTTAACATTCTACATGACCAATAGGCTCAGGTATTATAAATGACCGATAAGCTCAGAGACCGGAGTAAAAACTTAGACAATTACACTATGTGGACGTGCTAAGAAGTGTGTAAAACACCTACTCTTTCTGTTAAATACTGTTTTCGTCTGGTATGGCACCATAGTTTATAGACAAACTGTGGGTATCCCGAAGGATAAGAACAATGTACCTCTTGTAGCACATCTGTTTTTGTATTTATATTTAAGAGAGTTACTCTCGGTAAGACTTAGAACTTGAACTGAACAAAGCTAATATTTCTGATACGGTCGTTTCTTTTCTCAAATTACATCAAGGAGAAACAATATGCAATATTTATTACAAGAGAGATGTTCAATTTTAACAGTGTTAATTATCACCACTCAAACACGGATGTTCCCCGAGCAACTTAACTTCATATGGCGTATATATTTCCTAACGTATACGTTTTTATTGTGCTTGTAGTTGAGTTGAGTTCTTTGACATTCGTAACTTTTGTATAACTAAACTTGTTACTCCATCAGGGTTACCGCTACCGTAAACTTCACGAACCTTTGCTAAATTTGATTATCGTAACCCTGATCTACTTTTAAACGCTTAATTCATTTAATAACTATTCTGCGACAAGGATTATCACAAGTCTAACTTCCATGGTAACGTGATTTACAAACTTCGCGAGATTGTTGGTCATGATCACTGTCATACAATCTTAATGAAACGTGTTAGAAAGGTATATAAATTATCATTGTTACATCGCACTGCATGTTTAGTGTTGATCCCATTATGCTTCCTTCTTTGATTGCGCGATGATCCGACAGATTGTGGACCCTATGATGACGTGTACCTACATCCTGAAAGGGACAGGTCAAGTGTAAAGTTCGTCTTCAATCTGTTGTTTTATTTTGTTGCTCTGGTTTCTGCCAAAACACAGAGTACTCGCTTTGTGACATGTTAGAAGCTTTCGTTTTTATATATTATACAGACACGATTATCGAAGGGTCTATACAAACGAAAGCATTTATAACAGCATAAGTAAATTTATTGAATTTCTATAATAAAAATTCATGTTTCCTAGGTATAATCCAATTTCATAAAATCTGGATTAAACGTTGTTAAAATGTTTGTCAAAGAGGTTATGACACTATCATTAAGCAAAGCACAGAATGTTTAGTGGTCGACTCGTTTAGAGGTTCGGCACTATGCTTTCCTCGTTGTTTATGCGATGACCGGATAGATTTGTGGATCGCGTGAGGAAGTCCTATGCTAAATCTCAGGAGAGACGGTGAGGTGTGATGTTTTGTCTTAAATTGTGTCTTGTCGTACTCACTAAAGTGGTTTATTCCCTTGTTGGCACTGGCTTCTGCCAAAACTTTGAGTACTTGGTTTTTGCTATCCAGGGCTTCTACAAGATATATGATGAAAATAATGTACGAGAGAGGTTTGGTGCACCCTAGAACCTGTGTACCCCCCCCCCAACCCCCACCCCCCCGCCACCCCCAACCTCCACGCCAAAACCCACCGGCCTTTTTGCACTGACCGTTCCGTACCGGTAGCCCTATTGCCAAACCGTTTGGAGTTCGTAAGGCCACATTGTCTTAACATTGTAATTTGTTGTCTCTTGCAACGGCCATATAATGCAATATTTCATGCGGATTTATAGTGGTGCGAGATAAAAACCTGATGTTCGGACCTTGAAATTCATAGACACCGCTGGACTTAGGCCCGTGGTTCCACGATATTTAAGTCCCTCCTAACAGATATTTATATGCACACTATAAATAGATTGATTTCATAAATAAAGCTTATACTAACCACAGACCTAATAACGAACAGATTGGACACTGTGAAATTGTCATAAGAATGTTGCCTAACTTTAAACACTTTCATCTACAAGAATTGTATAGATACAATTAAGTTTTATTTATCCCAAAACCCATTACAAATTTAATTCTTCTTCTGATGATAGCATTTTCTTTACTCTACCAATTTAAACGTAAAAGGAGTTCAAAGAAAACCTTTACTGTGTCAAACCTTGATTTTTAAGGGAAAATCCAAAAATGATGAGATTGCTATCTTTAAATAGCTTTTTATACTTCTTATGTTGAAATTATTATTATAACCCCCATTTCGATATTCATTATGAATCTTTTGAATGAATTCTCATCAACATCAATGACAGGGGAGATTGAAGGAACAGTTAAGGTGCCACGTGATATTTTGGCTAATTCGTTGGTTCAGACAAGACGTTTCCTATCTGTTTATTAATATATGTGTGCTAACTAGGTGTTTGTTTTGAGGGACAAACTGATGAGACAAGTATATATTATAAGTTTCATGTTAAAATGTCTAGGCATTAAAGTTTTATATGTGGGGTTTCCTTGCTATATGTTTGGGCTAACTAGGTGTTTGTTTTGAGGGACAAACTGATGAGACAAGTATATATTATAAGTTTCATGTAAAAATGTCTAGGCATTAAAGTTTTATATGTGGGGTTTCCTTGTTATATGTTTGGGATTAAATGCAACCGCAGGATGAATTAGCACATTCATTAGCTGATTGCAAGCTTTGACAGAAGCCTCGAGAGAGTTTTGGATATGGAGACTATTTTGGTACAGGCTATGATCTGCCTTCACGCAGACTGTTTTATGATGCGAACACTGTTTTATGATGCGAACAACAGTGTTCGCATCATAAAACAGTCTGCGTGAAGGCAGATCATAGCAATTATAGTATCGATTAACACTATTGAGAACTAATTTATCATGTTGATATATGTATATTTTACATGTTTTTCAAATAAAATGGCACATCATTAATAAACTATCAGTAAGGGCGCCGCTGAATCATTTCACGTGCATAGACCGTATAACTCAAACATAAATAATTAGTGTTGAGGCAACGTAGTTCCCATTTTTCAAGAACGAGCGGAAATTATAGTGCGCTTTTAAAAAAACAAGTATAAAGCTTATACTGGATGACAGAGAAATTAATCATATCAAAAGTAAGTTATTATGTCGGAGATTCGTCAAACAATCGTATTGACAGGTTTTATAAAAATGTCATAGTCGGAAACCGCAGTACAAGTGCGAAGATCGTGAAAAACGAGTTTTTGTTTTCTTCAAAATTGCCAATGTTTCAAAACGGGTACAAATATTGAATATTCTTAAATATTGTTGAAATTGGCAGGAGTCGAAGAACATTACCTGTTCTACCTTTTCTGAAAGTTTCTCTTAATTTCGTGAATATACATTTTTCGTGACCGTTTTGAAAGTTGGTACCTGCATTTCAATCTTTCAGAGGCTATTCAAAATGGCGGCGACACAGAAAAACACCCAGCATAGGGTCAGTCAGCCGCACTCATAAACCACACTTGTCCCTGGACAAATTAAAATATCAGAATGGCAAACAGGCTCATGTGGGGTGCCGTTTTACTATTTATTATGGATATCAATAATTGAAAATTATATATATTTTTTATACCAATAATTCGATTTTTGATATCCATAAATGATTAATTGATATAAAAAATCAAATTATGGATATCAAACAATCGAATTATTGATATAAAAATATAACTAATGAATTATTGATATTAATAAATGAATTATGGATATCCGTAAATGAATTATGAATATTAAAAAATACCCAATAAATAGTAAAATGGCACCCCACGGCCGTTTTACTATTGATTAAGAGGTATTCATTTATGGATATCAAAATAGCGAATAATGGATACCAAAAAAATCGAATTACTGATATCAGAAAAAAATTCAATTATTGATATCCATAATTCGATTTTTTTTATATCCATAATTGTTTTATATCTATAAAAGATTTATTGATATTGATAAATTATTCCATAAATGAATTATGGATATCAATAAATGAATTATTCCATAAATTAATTATTGATATCCATAAATGATTTTTTGAATATCCATAAATGAATTATGGATATCCAAAAATGAATTATGGATATAAAAAAATACCCAATAAATAGTAAAACGGCACCCCATATGTTCACACTGTCACTGAAACTAAATTGTGAATTGAATTGTACTGTTTTATTTCCATTCACAGTCCAAACAATGTGCTAAAAAAAAGCTCACACACGTTGTGTATTCAAAGGTCAATTATGCTGACGCAATGGATTTACAGTACACACATAGCTCTATGGATTATTTACAGGAGTGGAATTAAATCTTTAAGCCTGTATCGAAACAGTGTTACAATCATCATGATCATATATAATTCCAAGTTGTAGATGATTGTCTTGAGTGAGTGCGTAATTTACAAACTACAAACAGATCTATGTTGGGTAATTAAAGGGGCAACATTCCCTATCCTGGTAGGGAGAGATTGGAGGTGTGTCTTATCAATCACACCAGATATACAGGCCTGTCAGTTACAGTGAATGACTCAATATCACAGGTAAACAACTCTTACTGGATACAGAGTTTGCAGACGACATGCAAATGTACTTAATTTGAATCTGCTAGGAGTAAATGTTTTCAGTCTAATGACTCCAAACTACTAGTATATAATTTATTTTTTATTTTATTGGAACTGTGACATTTTTTTTGTATTATTCATGTTTTACCCTATAGATGCTCTTTTATTTTCATCTAATATCCACTGCACTGCGTATAATTATCTATAATATAAAGAATTGCTATGAACTTTTCCAAAATGAATGTAATCTGATGACTAAACAGCATTTCACACTGTCGGCAAATATTTCATGACATAAGTTATCAGTGTGCCATCTTCGGGATGATTAAAATTATGTACTATTGATTTTATGAATATTGAGTTCTGCTCAACCCGAGGCTAGAGGGCGTGAGAGGTAGCTAGCATATTTCACTACCGTTCATGAACAGTCTTAATCAAATCGACACTGCAATATTTTGTATGTGTCGTGTTCGGCCGTTTCCAAAGTTCCATTATCATACTCTTTTATATAGTACAGTGGCGTTGCTTTTGCAGTGTCGCGGCAGTAAAACGTCTCCCCGCGCTTGCAATCAGGACTGTTATTCATTCGATCTTTGAAGATCGCTGAGCTTGATACTTATATTTAGTTATCGGTGGTACAGTTTCAATTTTCGATTCGGTAGTTCCACTACTCCGGCCGATAAAAGGCTCTGGGTATTGTTTAACCACTCATAGGATGTGTTGTCTGCTTTTTAATTTAGTATTTTGGCTGTTACTTGATATGCAGGCTTCATGAACAGTCTCAATCAAACCGAGACTGCAATATTTTGTATGTGTCGTGTTCGGCCGTTTCCAAAGGTCCATTATCATACTCTTTTAAATGAAGATTAATTGCCAATTATAGTTGGTCTGGAGAAACAGCGTATATATACTGCAGTACACAAGATATGTGTATAATTTGGACATGTATGTTATAATGACATTGTGTTGGGAATAATCATTAAAACATAAAGTATAACTGTACAAATTATTGTTAGAAATGGTTGGACATGATGGAGATAATAAAATAAGGAATTACATTGTATATAGGAGCATACATCACTGAGCCTGAGGAGGGAATATTCAATTTTCATAGGTGGGATATAGAAGAGCATGGTGATGTTTCTGATTCTGATGTGAAAATGGTAGGGATGATTTGTTTTATGGAACGCATGAATAGCCACAGATACAAACATTCCATCTCAGAGTACAGCTATGGAGGTTAACACACAATTATAACTACTGCCTATCTCTAAGCCATAACGCTGGGTGTCATCTGCCGTACACACTACCACGTGTATTTGTGTATACTTCTCAGTTCATAACCCCACATGCTGCTCCCCTATATTTGTGTACACTTCTGTTCATAACCCCACAGGCTCCTCCCCTATATTTGTGTACACTTCTCAGTTAATAACCCCACAGTCTCCTCTCCTATATTTGTGTACACTTCTCAGTTCATAACCCCACAGGCTCCTCCCCTATATGTGTGCACACTTCTCAGTCCATAACACCACAGGCTCCTTCCCTATATTTGTGTACACTTCTCAGTTCATAACCCCACAGGCTCCTCCCCTATATGTGTGTACACTTCTCAGTTCATAACCCCACAGGCTCCTCCCCTATATGTGTGTACATTTCTCAGTTCATAACCCCACAGGCTCCTCCCTTATATTTTCAAATTTCTGTCATTTAGCTTTAAAAATAATGATACTTTTTCACAAATATGTTTTTACCAAGACAATTGTTTAATATCAGTTTACTTCTGTGCCAAATATTTAATTTTTTTATAAGGTGGAATTTTCAAAAACCTGACCCAGCTCCATCTAGTGGCTTTTATACGGCAGTTGGGCCTTTAAATTTAAAACTGAAAAGTGAAACACACCAAGCAAAATTATTATGAGTCATGGACTGGATTGTAGGCCTGCTGTAGTGTAGGCACTAGGCAGTGTAGGGATTTGTGTAAGTAAATAATCTTAATTACTGTAGTGTTTAACGTTGAAACGTATGTAATATTGGGAGGTTCATAACCATTATAACTGACCATTTTCAGAACACATGAGTAATGAATTATTGATGAAAATGTAGGCTAACTTGAAAGCCTTGAACTCATGTCATGAACGTCACCTGGGTCTGTGACTTACATCTTGGACAGTATCTAGAAAGTACCACATTCAAATTCAATTCCAGTTGTGTTTAAGTAAAATATTTTGAAAGCTGGCATTGATAGAAGTGAGAAAGTTGAACATAGTTATTTAAATTAAAAATAAATAGAACAATATGTTGTTTTTCCAGGTCTGCTTAGAGGCAGTGTGTTACCTCAGCCAGACTGTTTTCACAAAGTCATGTTGCCCAGTCTCACAATATAACTACATCAAGAGCCTTGTGTAAGCCAGTGTGTAGGTAAGCTCAGCTCAGCTTCAGACTTTTTATACCAAAACTAAAAATGAATGAATGGTGTTTTACAGCACGTCGTCACATATGATAACTAGACCATATTGTGCATAGTATGGATGTAAAATAAAGAAATAAAAAATTAAAAAAGGTCCTTATATTACATCTAAAATATTACACTTAACCAGGCTCCTTATATATAAGGACCCCGACTTAACAAAATTTGCTGGCGTGACCCAGCTATAGGACGGTGGACTTGAAATCTGGAGCTTCCGGGTTCAAGTCACACATACGCCACTGAGTTTCGACTGTGTTTTCGGGCATCACACCTTCCCTCAGCCTTGTTTGTTCCTCAGCCTCATTTGTTGAATTGGGATTTAAACTTAAAGAACGGTAGACATATATTCATTAGTAAGAGTATTAAAGGCAGGTTCTCGGATTCCTATGTGTCCATCCCCTCTTGCTGGGGTGGCTCTAAATAACGTTGATGAGCTGAACAATTATTTTTAATTGATAGTATGTGTAAAAAAAAATCTGTCGTCACTATTCATCTATTTCCACTATACAACTTGTTAACTATTTAACTTGAAACGAGTTATGGTTAAACAAAATATGTATCCTTTTTTTAATTTTCCTATGTGCCTTTTTATGTTTCTTTTTTTCGGTTCTTAGACCCTAATTTCTGTAAAACAATTGAAAAATCAATAAGGTAAGAAAAGTAACCGGTGGTATCCGTATTTTGGTCCCGCATTTCAAATAACCAGTGATCATGTTTAAAAATTAAAGTAAAATTAGAAGGTCATGTTCTATAGATGTTTGATAGTCAACGCTCCCATCCATTATGTGGTCCCGCCTTAATTCCATTAAGCGATTGGAAATCTTGTATTAGCAGGATTTTATAATGGATAGTTCGACAATAAAACATGTTTTAAATAGGTTTTACTGACAAAATGCGGTAACCAGTTTAAAAATACTTACTAAATGTTTTAATTTTATAAGATGCAAAACTTTTAAGCCGAAATTAAGGTTTTATTTCATACTCCAGCCATCCCCGTTTTCGCCTCTTGGAGAAGGGGTTGGATGGGGTATGAAAGTTATTACTCGGACCACGTAATGATGTTCTGTTTAATTCATATTAATTAAAAAAGTTCTGTAGTCACTATTTACTCATCTATTTCAACTCAGCCAACTTGTTACTTTATTAAGATGAAACAAAAAAATGTAAGGTAAAACGGAATCTGTATCATTTTGTTTTATTTCCAGAGTCCCTTATGACCTGAGACGTTGAGAGTCAGCTATAAAATGTTACTGAAATTACAGAATATATGGAAGGATTTTATTTAAACAAGTGTCAAGTCACATATATAAAAACTTTGTATAACATTAACGACGGAATCAGAAATACTTTAGCAAACGATAATAGAATAATGCTACGGGGTACAGTATTATTATTTATATTTTTATGAATCAGCAATACGTCATACGGACAGTACTAGCATCAACATCAAGAAAAATATGTCCTAATAACATTTGTGACTCGAGGGAATAAGGTTATTTGGACCCTGTAATTCCGAAATTCCCAGGATCAGCAGTTCAGCACAATATCATATAAACTTGCATGTCTGACTGTTGACAGAGGTGGATCGATGGCGACATTAACTGGACAGCTCATTGGAGTGGTTTCAAATTAAGGCTAACGCGAAAATATGAATATGTTTCTGTTTCTGACCGTCCATGCCCAAATTCTTTATTGGATTAAATGTTGTTTTGTGAATTTTACTGGATTGTAAAGTTTGTGGAATAACGGATGGCGGGAGGTGTGCAGTACTGGTTCTACCCGTTTATCTAGATAGTATTAAAGTTATGTGGGATTTACCCTCATAGTATTAACGTTACGTGGGATTTACCATGATAGTTTTAAAGTTATGTAGGATTTACCATAATATTATAACGTGATGTAGGATTGACCATGATATTATTAAGCGTATGTGGAATTTACCATGATATTAACGTTATGGGATTTACCATGATATTATTAACGTTAGGTGGGAATTACCATGATATTATTAAAAAAAGAGTATGATAATGGACCTTTGGAAATGGCCGAAAACGACACATACGAAATATTGCAGTCTGGGTTTGATTGAGACTGTTCATGAGCGGTAGTGAAATATGCTAGCTACCGCTCACGCCCTCTAGCCCGGGTTGAGCAGAACTCAATATTAATAAAATCAATAGTACAAAATTTAACCATCCCGAAGATGCATGCATATGGCGGTGGACATGGAATATCTTTCCTTCCCATGTCGTACGGCGTATGGTCCCAGTATCTAATAAAATTAAATGCCCCGAAGAGCGAAATAAACATAATGGAATTTAGTTGGGAGCAGCGATTATGAAGCCTGCATATCACAAGTAACAGTCAAAAGACTAAATTAAAAGCAGACAACATATCCTACAAGTGGTTAAACAATACCCAGAGCCTTTAATCGACCGGAGTAGTGGAACCACTGAATTAAAAATTAAGTAAGGAAAAAAAAGAAATGAAAAAGTACCACCGATAAATAAATATAAGTATCGGGCTCAGCGATCTCCAAAGATCGAATGAATAAAAGTACCGATTGCAAGCGCGGGGAGACGTTTTACTGCCGCCACACTGCACAAGCAACGCCACTGTGCTATAAAAAAGAGTATGATAATGGACCTTTGGAAACGGCCGAAAACGACACATACGAAATATTGCAGTCTCGGTTTGTTTGAGACTGTTCATGAGCGGTAATGAAATATGCTAGCTACCGCTCAAGCCCTCTAGCCCCGGGTTGAGCAGAACTCAATATTAATAAAATCAATAGTACAAAATTTTAACCATCCCGAAGATGGCATGCATATGGCGGTGGACATGGAGTATCTTTCTTCCCCATGTCGTACGGCGTATGGTCCTAGTGTCTAATAAAATTAAATGCCCCGAAGAATGAATGAATGAATGGTGTTTTACGGCATGTCGACACATAAATAGGTCATATTGTGCGCAAAAACTGATAAATGATTATGAAATGAAGGAATAATTAAAAATAATGTAAATATATAAAGATATAACTATTTACAAATAAGAGGTGATATGGTAGTAATATAAACTATATGCCCCGAAGAGCGAAATAAACATAATGGAATTTAGTTGGGAGCAGCGGTTAAAGTTATATGGGATTGACCATGATATTATTAAAGTTATATGGGATTGACCATGATAGTATCAACGTTATGAAGGGTTGACCATGATAGTAATAACGTTATGTGGGGTTGACCATGATATTATTAACGTTATGGGATTTACCATTATTAACGTTATGTGGGAATTACCATGAGATTATTAAAGTTATATGGGATTGACCATGATATTATTAAAGTTATGCGGGATTGACCATGATAGTATTAACGTTATGTGGGATTTACCATGATAGTGAAGTCATACCTATATGGAATTAAACATGATACAAAAGTCATGTGGTATTTAACATAATCACTAACAATATTTGCAGTAAAAGCATCAGTCTGTTCAGCCAAATATTTTTCACCATTTACATACACAATTAGGTAATATTTAGAGAGATTTAAATGTAAATAAAATGTCTTAGTGTTTTGATAATTTTAGAACGGCTGTTGGACTTTATTATAATACGCGACAGCTGAACTTTAAAATCAAATACGTGGTATATGCACCACTTTAATATGACGCTAGAAGTCAATATATACTTTGGTTTATCGTATAGTAAGTGTTACTCCCTCCTTGGCTCGTGTTTATTTAAACACTGCAAATCTTCATGTTGAGCTCATTTCCGTATTATTACAATGACATTCTTCTATATCAATACCATTATAAATATAATCCGAACAAATGTTCAGCTTACTACAGCATGGAACATATTGGGAATTGTTCTACTAGGGAACAAATACTAATTATTTCAGTAGGGGGAATCTGTTAGCATTGAGGTTATTATGAACGTGTAATTCTAACGCATAACCTTTTTTTCAATGACAGACATTTTTGGCAGTATAGGCCTGTTTTTGTGTTCTAAAAATCAGGCTATTTAAATGTTATCTCGAAACCAGTTGTTGATAATACGCATCAAATATTATTTTTGAATGTTTGTTGCATGTCGGTATACTCTGCTTACGTTCGCAACGGCCGTATTTTGCTACGATGTTGACAGATAGAAATGTACTCCAACGATTACGATGGCTGTGTCAATGGGCATTTGGAATAGTTTTAAATCCATCATACATCCAGCGAATGATTTAGTCCATCGTATACTTCTTTAGATAATTTAATTATTTGAACAAAGAGTAAAGCAAATCACATTGATCTTATTTTGCAAACTACTAAATGTGTTTATTGTATCGTGGATAAAACGGCCGAAAAATGATGAGTCATTCCAATCTCAACCAGAGGACATTATATGAATTCTTGTGGTACGACAAATCTGGGTTGGGGTCATGCAGGGTGGGAGATGACGTTTGCCAAGGCGGTGAACATAATTTAGATATAGACAAATTGTAATTATATTTAACATCAGTTATGCGACAGGTAGGTTAGTGCGTAATAACAGTTTTGATATGGAAGTGATTATTTCGATTTTTCTGTCATAGCCTAAAATTAGTATGACACTGTATTCGATATTGCATTTAAATGAAACTGTTGATTCATATCCGTCTTATTTATTTATTTATTTATTTATTCATTTATTTATTTATTTATTTATTTTGTCATTTCCGTACAAACACAAGTCTACAATCACGCCCTGCATTAGCACTAAATGTGCTCGGCCCACAATAGCATTACTGCGATATGGTGGATGGCGGTTTAAAAAGAGTTAATTACCAGTATTTTTGAGATACGGGAAATATCTCCCAAGGTAGAGAAATGGCCCCGATATAAGAACGAGTGCTGAGCATTTAAACTATAAATTACATAATTTAAAATTATATTTTATTAATATTTCTAATGATTCACGCATTTTTCAACAGTTTGCACGAGAACGCCAAAACGACGTTACGTCGTTAAAACAAAACAAGTGGAACCGGAACTCTTCGTTAATTTCCGTAATCGTTATTCCCCAATCGGAACTCTTCGCCAATTTCCGTACTCGGTAATAGTGGCTCGGAGAGTACTAGGTGCCGCTCAATGGTTTTTGGAAGCAAAATGATGAATTTGGTTCGGTTTTCGATTGTAGCTCTCCGCAAAATAGTGCTCTTTTATATAATGTTGTACTGATGAAAATATTGCAGATTTGTGAGTGATTTTTATCAATTTCTTGATATTTTATTGCTATGACCGATAAATTATATTTTTTAACAAAATAAATCCCCAAATATGTATAGTTGAAATCAATACATTTCGGCCCCAAACAGTTCGTTCGGTCCCATACAGTTCGTTCCATATAAAGACTGATAGTTTGGAAGCATTTGTTGAGTTTTCCAAATATACTCTGAGTATACTTTAATATTACGGTTGAATTGAAGGGAAAGGAGGAAGAGACATTGTAATTATGATTATATCATATTATGGGAGTGATTGTTTACCGTTTTGTCAGTCGAGAGTGATATGTCAGCTGCATGCATATGTGAACTTGATATTGTATCCGTAAATCAATTAATAAAACTCTAAACAAAGAAAGATATGACTCATGAAGTCCATACTGACGTCCATGGTACTTGATATAGTGTTAAATTACGCTTATATGGTCTGCAAGTATATATTTTTTCTCCAATCCACAGACATTAAGGTACACCTTTGACATGAGGGTTAGTTTATTGCAAGATATAGATCTTATACATATATCATCTAGTGAAAACATTCCAGATATCATATATTTAATATAAACAATATGTAAATAGTTTATTTAACACTATTACTATGTGATCATTGATTACATCAAATGTATTAATTTTATAAGGGCTTCTAGAAGCATCAAACATTTTTAAAATGTTTAAATTTCAATCTGAGGCTCTAGTGTGTTTTACAAAAGATGGTTTACAGAAGGAATAACTTTAATCAATGACATTTTAAACAAAAATGGAAATCTTTATTCTTACATAGAATTGAATAAACACTATAATATACAGTCCAATTTTCTTGAATATGAAGGTATTATAACTGCTGTCAGGAATTATTTGGCAAACCTGAATATTGTGCATCTAGCCTGTAACAGCCAAACCCTATTCGTCCACTAATACTATCCTTAATTCTACAAAATGAGAAAGGCTGTCGAAACATATATGACATCATGATTAGAAATAATGTATATCCCAAAGCATAAAGTAAATGGAATAATGAAGTAGTTAGTGTTCCAAACTTTGAATTTGAAAGATTATATGCCTTACCTTATAAAATAACAAAAGATCCTAAGTTACCTTGGTTCAATTTAGAATCAACCATAGGATACTTGGAACCAGTGAAGTAAGTCTCTTCTTACTTCACTGTTGGAACAAATTACCTTTTATCTAAAATGAATTTTATTAATAACTATATGTGCAGCTCTTGCAAAAATACACCTGAAACTATCCAACATCTGTTTTAGAACTGTGGAACAGTAAAAGAATTCTGGTCAAAACTTCAAACTTATCTTACAGAAAATGGCAATACAGCATTCGTAACTTTAACAGAAACAGATATTTTTATTTGGAAATAGTAAATTTAATACTGTTTTGAGCAAAATCATCATGCAAGCAAAACTTTACATTTATCGAAACAAGATGCAATGTCAAATTCCACAGCTTAACCTTTTTAAAACAGAGATAATATCTTTGTACAAAGTTGAGAAACTAATCACATATAAAAACTTAAAAATGAATAAGTTTGAAACCATGTGGAGTCAATACCTCGCTATCTGTGGAACTGGAGTATAGAGATAATTTACTTAGTTGATTTTTCCAGTATCAAACTGTAGCAAATAAACTTAATGTTTTCATTCTGGGACATGCAAAGCTTAGCTTACTAATTAGAAATAACATACCCTTGCTTATATCTTGATCTTCCTTAAGCAACCTTCTTGTTGTTTTTTATAGAAAAAATAATAATTTTCGAAGTTGTGTATATTAATCCTTTAAAACTATCCTAAAACATTGTCCTTTGATAATGGATTTATATACAGATTATTACACAGTATGGGTTATTGTTTTTTTCTCTTTCCAAAAACAAAATATGAGAAAAAATCAGTGTAGCATGAAACAATGTTTATTTTTGATACTATAACATTAAAATTATCTGTGTAAAGCATGTCTGTATGTATTCACAATGTGGGTTTTACACTGGGTTTTGAAACAAAAAATATTCTTTAGTGCTGGCTTGTGCAGTCGGTAGCGCGGCGGATTTGTAACTGGAGGCCCCGGGTTCAATCCTCCGTGGCGCCACTGAGTTTAGTCGGTGTGTTCTTGACCAAGACACTTTCCCTTAGCCTCTTCCGTCGGATGGGGACGTAAACCGGGCAGTACCGTATCGGTCTATCCTCCGAGCACGTTAAAGAACCATAGGAATCTATTTGATAATACATTTTAACCGATAATTTTGATAGGCAATTGGCTACTAATGACAACCCTTACGCCTATTTGTTGTGCTTATAATATAAAGCAAATAAAAATATGTGCCTAATAAATACATAATTTTATATATGCAATTAATATAACATTTAAGCATGAAATGATTTAGATGTGAGTTGGCTGATGGGAGTCATCTGACGGATAGCTGGCAACATCCGTAACATAAGGGTCATCAACATGAACCTGGTGGTTCAGTAAATCGGTTGGCTGGTTGTTTGAATGATCTACATCATTTTTAGCACATGTTAGGCCATATATGATGATAGATATCATCCATGGTGGGGGCACACCACTTTTTTCTGGGTAGAAATAGTAGTGTATACCTTCTGCCCATGTGAAAGGACACACTTTCTTATGTATTCCAACTCGCAGTGAGAGAGGCGAGGTTTCAAACCATCCAAGCCACGGATGCAGTAAATCGGAATCAACCTTCTCAGCACATTAAACATTTAGGGCACTGCTCCCCGATTCAGATGTAACCTTTCTTAATTTTTTTTGGGCCCAGTAACTTCTAGGTATGGTTATATAAAATATGTAACCTGTTGCTATAAATACTAAAATAATTTCCTCTGCTTTAACAAGGGCTTGCAACCTTCTACTAGATACGTATCATACGATGTATCTGTAGGCAGCATTAAAAAAAAATTAGTGACTGTCCCGTTCATTTGTTTTGTACAATTTAAGCAGAATTAATTTGGTACATATAAACCATCATGGTCTCTTTCAGCGTAAATCCACGTATAAATGGTGTCACGGTCTCTTTCAGCGTAAATCCAAGTATATAAATGACATCAGCGTAAATCAACATATAAATGATGTCACCGTCTCTTCCAATGTAAATCCACATTATAGTAACTTCACTGTTAATTTCAGGTTGAATTTGCCTATAATATAAATAACTTCGTCGCATACATGTATATATATATTAACTTCAGTGTTAATTTCAGGGTAAAAATTTGCATACATAGTAACTTCAGTGTTAATTTCAGGTGAATTCCGGGACTTCTCTGTTAATTTCAGTATAAATTTGCATATATAGTAACTTCACTTATTAATTTTAGAAAAAAATAGTCAATAGAAAGAAAAAAATTAAAAATATAAGAACGCTTTTAAATGCATGGGTTGACATAAGTTACTGTAAACAGTTTCAAAGATAGAATTATGAAATGAATGTTTGACTGCATTTTTCTCAATTTTAAAAATCACACGCTTGCGACCGTATGGGTTATGTTCCTAAATATATAAAGAAATCCACATATATAAATGACGTTGCTGATCATTCAGTGTAAATCCACATAACAACTTCACTATCGCTTTCAGCGTAAATCCGCATGTTTAGAATCTTCACTGTCAATTTCCGGATAAATCCATACGTATAAATAATTTCACTGTCTCTTTTTGTGTAAATCCCTCTAAATAAACAATTTCAACATCCCTTTTAGTATCAAGTCGCAGTGATAAACCATGTCACTGTCTCTTTTAGCTTATTCCGTCTGTACAAATGATTTCATCGTCACTGACTTTCAGTGTTAATCCACACATATTATTAATAACTTCACTGTGACTTTCTAGGTTAATCCACATGTATAAATAACTTCTACTTTTTATTCGGTTTTAAATCTATGTATTTAAATATATCAGTATAACGTTAAGTCTTAAGACCTGTTTAAGGAATTTTCACAGACATATTCTAACTATCTGGGTTCCATTAATTACGGGTGGGAGTGTTCCTGGTGGTGTTCCTTGTTGTTCCAGGCAGACAGTGTTCCCTTTATTGCGCGTTTCTTTTTCCCATATCCCCGTGCCACTAAAGCAAGTCTCCACTCCTCAAATGACGACTCTACCAGTGGTGTCATTAAGAGGCGGGAGGCAGGGATTCTCCCTGCTACTTTGACTGGTCTACCTGGCTACTATGAATACTTTTACTAGTATTTTATACAAGTATCAATAGAAATACCCGGCTATTCTGCTCTGGGTTCCGCTTTCTTATAGCGAGCGCAAGCGAGCTCCTATGGTATCATGCAGGCGAAAAGTAAACATACCCATCCATCCTTTTGAAAAATCTTGGGTCATTTACGGCAGTTTATGGGCGACTTCAACCGTAAAGTATCATATTTCATTACGAAATCAACAAGATAAGCATTCGTAGAAATCATTAAGAATGGTGGTTTCCAAGCAGAATGAGGTGAAAAAAACATTAAAAACCTTTCTCGAACCCATCCAAAAATGACAATGAAATTGCATTTTTACCTATGTCGCCAAAACGGCCATTAACCGGAAGCGTAGCCCAAAGAGTTACCTTGCGCGTTGTTCATTGGCGAAAATTCGTCGACACATTTCACAATTTAATAAAAGTAGATTTCGTGTCGCAGAAATGTACATGTCTTGCTAACCGATTAGGATAAACAAATGATTGGGTTAAAAACTATCTTTCATTTGTTTATTTTCCCGTAAAACCATAAATGCAATCGGAATTCTTCGCAGATTTCCGTATTCGGTCGTCTACTATTGTAAGCCATTGACGGAAATCGACGAGGTTATTCCGTGTTCATTCGTGTCAAACCCGAACAATCTGGCAATTTTCGGAAATGTTACGGAAATTATAATACAATGACAAGACGTCATTGATTTACGTCATCATCTTATGTCGTCACATTATGACGTATGGTCTGTTAGTAAACAATTAGTGAGCAAGGTGCTTATTACGGATCCATCTTTCTTTGTTTCTTTTTTCTTTCTTTCTTTCTTTCTTTCTTCCTTCCAATACTATTGACGTATTATACACATCCTTATGATTATCACAGTTTCGTTTCTGTGGATGAGTTTACCTGCAGGCTTTTTTTATGATAACCACAGATTAGTTCAGCGAGATTTTTAACCTGAATAGGGCATGTCTCTCCCTGCACAGGAGACCAACGGCTTTACATCAGTAGGGAAGAATGACATACTTTCACAGTAACTTTAACTATCGTACACGAATAGTTCTAGATCTAAGGGAGTACGTGCGTTATCAATTCTCGAGACGTGAACCTCCGGGAGTCTAACCCCAGACTTCTATATCCAGAGGCAAGAAAGCTAACCACTCTGTCATCGCATCTTTTGTTACCGCACAGTAACATTATGGTCCATTATGAACAAATATAACTACTAGTATTTAGAACAACACCAGGTCTAGAGTGACTAAACGATGGTTAGGCCCAAGATGTTACTGGGTCCATGTTACTCACACTGACAGGGGTAGGAACAGCCTCCTTCCCGAGATCCCGATAATTTGACTTGCGTGTTTGGGTAGGGGAAGTTCAAAAGGTATTTTTACCCTATGTTGCATATTTTGGGGCGCTTCGACCTTTATCCAAAAATGGTTTTAATGAGTTGGGCAAACCGAAATTAAGACATTCTGAAACTATTGAGGCTAACTGAAGTTATATTTGAGATTTCTTATTTTTTTGCTGTCAACACGGCAGATGTACACCCGAAAGAGGCTGATGCAGGATGTAGACAGATAGATAGGAATTTACATACAAAAAGCCTCATCTGAACTGATGGCTGTAAAATATTTATTTTTTAACCGAATTTCCAAACTAAGGTGTTTTTATTTACCACGAAAATTGCCAGTTCCAATTATATATAATGTATTTACATTTTGTTAAAATTACTCACTCACATAGCTGAAAAACCTTTAGCTTAAACAAACGCCCGAAATGATAGCAAATTTGTTGGGTTTAGACTCCACCATAATGTACAGAATTTGTATTTTTTATTTTTGGCTGGATTGCGTAGCAAATCCAGGCTTGAAGTTCGGCGATTTCCATGTGTCTGTCCGTCTATCCGTCCGTCCGTCTACGAGTTTTGAAGGTTTCGCTAAAGTTTTTGTTTTTTCCTCATTTCTCAAAAATGTATTGTCGAAAAGCTTTGAAACTTGACACTTGTTCAACATCATTACAAATGTTATATGAAAATAACCCTAACTATGTCATGTATTTTACCTGGACTACCCCCCTTTTCACACATATTTTTCACTTAAAATGTTAAATCCGCAATCCGGCTTTCGCGCCACTATTGGTGCTTCATCTTTTTTTTCTTTTTTTGTTACTTTTAACAAAGTTTGAGGTTTCCACTGGACCCCCATATAAATGAAACATACATATGCCAGTGTACCTGTAACCGGTCATCCGGTTTGGTCTGATGCTACGGAGTAGTTCAAATTTGAAGGTGTCAGATGAAAACACGGTTTGGAAACTTTACCTGTCTTCTGCTTCAATCCATCTATGCTTTTCTCTGTCCTATCATTCCACTATTTTTGTTTTTCTACCACCGACAGAAACACTAGGGTCAAACAGGACACTCAGTTTCTTAAAATGTAGATGTAGAAACTAATAAATATCTTGAGCACAGCTAGTGCTAAACGTCAAGAACAGTGAAACAAACCAACGTCTTTTCTACATAGCATTTGATGAATTTGGTGCATTTTCAGAATATATCGATGAAGTGTCCTCCACCCCCAGACATACTCAACTAAATATTGAACTAATATTCTGAAAAATGGACCGCTATTTATTAAATGTCAAGTAGGAAACAACAAATTCCTATGTTTTAAAATCATTGTACTTTTCTCAAACATACATCATCATAATGATTAGACAATACGTATGAATCAATTTAACACACGTTGAAGACAAGACGTATATTAGACGTATATTCAAATAAAAAAAAAAGCTTAAAGCATATATATACATTTTTGGTAATGACATAATGTTGAAACCGTAATTACATGTTGTTCGGCAAAAAAGTATACGCGTGCATCACGGTTTATGTATATATAGCTTAAATACACTGATGCAGTAGCAGCTTTTATGGCGGTTGGTGATTCAGCCAATGTCGATCCAGACTGGATCATGACTAGATAGCCGTTCGAAGTTCGTTCCATGCCATATCTGTCCTGTCTGGGAACGAATTCAAATCTGACCGAAGCATTGTGGTGTACTGGTTAGAGCGTCTGCCTAACATTAGGGAGGTCGTGGGTTCGAGACCCCAGATACTTTAAAAATGGAACCCTTGCCTGACGAGCAAATAATGGGTAGTGCTACGACTGATTGACCAGTGTCAGAATAATGTGACTGGGGGTATCATGTCTACTACGGTGTGGTATTCCAGTGTGGCAGCACTATAATGAAACCATTGAGTTCGCTGCTTCAAGTAGACATATCATCACATCACACACAAACACACAGATAAAAGTCCACACTCAATTGTGCCTATAATCGTCGGGTACGACGCCTGTCGTAGGCGGACGGTTTATAATCCTTAGAAATACACACATACACAAACTGAAATTTGTTGGGGTGGGATGTCACGATTCATAAGACACGTACAGGAAGACTTGCACTAGACGCGAGAATCATGGCTCTTATGGTGGTATGTACCTACCATGCGTTTTTTTTTCACCATTTTGGGAATGGGTCCGTGACCGGTCAAATTGGGGAAAACGCGCGTTTTCTCTCAGAATTGGGTAAAAAAAAATTACACAGAAAAGCAGAAGAAACATCGAAAACCCTGGTAAAAAACTTTATTAAGAAGATTATTTTAAAACATTTTACAATTTTGGGAAGAAAAATCTGGAATTGGGATTTTTTTTTTTACTCAAAATTGAGAAATATGCTATTTTTTGGCGATTTGGAACGGGTCCGTTTTCTGGGGTCCGTTTACCGGACCCGTCCAAAGAAGGAAAAAAAACGCTGCCATGATATAGGTACACGCCATAAGAGCTACGATTCTCGCAGCTAGACTTGCACATACCGGTGCATACATACGCAGCGGCACAATCAAACATGAACTGTGCTCGCCCTATAGGTTTAACCTATTTCATATTAAAGGTAATGACACCCCTGCTCTACCCTGCCCTGTATATATTGGTGGGGATCATGATGCCCATGTGCTCGCACTTTTAGTTCTAGATGAAGAAGAGGTAAAACCTCTTAATAAACTAAGAAGCGCCCACGTTTGACGGGAATCATCATATTGTTTACCTAAGTATGCATACGTTATTATATCAGGAATCTCTATGAATACTCCCTGATAAAACAAATAAATATGTACCGCATTTTCGGAACTTGCCAGCAGTCGCCATTTTGATTATCTTATAATTGAAGAGGTCGCTACTACAGAGTTGTCGTTTCTTGAAAATAGTTCAATATGGCCACGAGTACTCCGTGTACTATAGTGGCTCGGAGAGTACTAGGTGCCGCTCAATGGTTTTTGGAAGCAAAATGATGAATTTGGTTCGGTTTTCGATTGTAGCTCTCCGCAAAATAGTGCTCTTTTATATAATGTTGTATTGATGAAAATTTTGCAGATTTGTGAGTGATTTTTATCAAGTTCTTGATATTTTATTGCTATGACCGATAAATTATATTTTTTAACAAAATAAATCCCCAAATATGTGTAGTTGAAATCAAAACGTTTCGGCCCCAAACAGTTCGTTCGGTCCCAAACAGTTCGTTCCATATAATGACTGATAGTTTGGAAGCATTTGTTGAGTTTTCCAAATATACTCTGAGTATACTTTAATATTACGGTTGAATTGAAGGAAAAGGAAGAAGAGACATAATGATTGTAATTATGATTATATCATATTATGGGAGTGATTGTTTACCGTTTTGTCAGTCGAGAGTGATATGTCAGCTGCATGCATATATGAATTTGATATTGTATCAGTAAATCAAAATGTTAAATCCGCAATCCGGCTTTCGCGCCACTATTGGTGCTTCATCTTTTTTTTTTTTTTTGTTACTTTTAACAAAGTTTGAGGTTTCCACTGGACCCCCATATAAATGAAACATACCTATGCCAGTGTACCTGTAACCGGTCATCCGGTTTGGTCTGATGCTACGGAGTAGTTCAAATTTGAAGGTGTCAGATGAAAACACGGTTTGGAAACTTTACCTGTCTTCTGCTTCAATCCATCTATGCTTTTCTCTGTCCTATCATTCCACTATTTTTGTTTTTCTACCACCGACAGAAACACTAGGGTCAAACAGGACACTCAGTTTCTTAAAATGTAGATGTAGAAACTAATAAATATCTTGAGCACAGCTAGTGCTAAACGTCAAGAACAGTGAAACAAACCAACGTCTTTTCTACATAGCATTTGATGAATTTGGTGCATTTTCAGAATATATCGATGAAGTGTCCTCCACCCCCAGACATACTCAACTAAATATTGAACTAATATTCTGAAAAATGGACCGCTATTTATTAAATGTCAAGTAGGAAACAACAAATTCCTATGTTTTAAAATCATTGTACTTTTCTCAAACATACATCATCATAATGATTAGACAATACGTATGAATCAATTTAACACACGTTGAAGACAAGACGTATATTAGACGTATATTCAAATAAAAAAAAAGCTTTTTATTTAAACATATTTATTTTACATCGATTGCGAAACAAGTTCTTACAACTTAGATTAATCACTCTCGATGGCTTCCTGGGTAGAACCAGTACTAAGCAATGTGGATTAATTATCTTGCTCAAGGATAAATAACGTCGCCGCGACGGAGGATCGAACCCACGACCTCTCGATCAGGAGTTCGGCGCTCTACCACTGGACCACGCACTCCACAAAAAGCTTAAAGCATATATATACATTTTTGGTAATGACATAATGTTGAAACCGTAATTACATGTTGTTCGGCAAAAAAGTATTTTGATTATCTTATAATTGAAGAGGTCGCTACTACAGAGTTGTCGTTTCTTGAAAATAGTTCAATATGGCCACGAGTACTCCCCGAGTCGGATTCCCGAGTCCCGAGTGACGGAATCCGACGAGGCAGTTCCGATTGCGTTATTCCCTAGTGGCTGAATCAATCGGAACTCTTCGCCAATTTCCGTACTCGGTAATAGTGGCTCGGAGAGTACTAGGTGACGCTCAATGGTTTTTGGAAGCAAAATGATGAATTTGGTTCGGTTTTCGATTGTAGCTCTCCTCAAAATAGTGCTCTTTTATATAATGTTGTATTGATGAAAATTTTGCAGATTTAATGTAAATCAATTAATAAAACTCTAAACAAAGAAAGATATGACTCATGAAGTCCATACTGACGTCCATGGCGTCCATGGTACTTGATATATTGTTAAATTACGCTTATATGGTCTGCAAGTATATATTTTTTCTCCAATCCACAGACATTAGGGTACACCTTTGACATGAGGGTTAGTTTATTGCAAGATATAGATCTTATACATATATCATCTAGTGAAAACATTCCAGATATCATATATTTAGTATAAACAATATGTAAATAGTTTATTTAACACTATTACTATGTGATCAATGATTACATCAAATGTATTTATTTTATAAGGGCTTCTAGAAGCATCAAACATTTTTAAAATGTTTAAATTTCAATCGGAGGCTCTAGTGTGTTTTACAAAAGATGGTTTACAGAAGGAATAACTTTTATCAATGACATTTTAAACAAAAATGGAAATCTTTATTCTTACATAGAATTGAATAAACACTATAATATACAGTCCAATTTTCTTGAATATGAAGGTATTATAACTGCTGTCAGGAATTATTTGGCAAACCTGAATATTGTGCATCTAGCCTGTAACAGCCAAACCCTATTCGTCCACTAATACTATCCTTAATTCTACAAAATGAGAAAGGCTGTCGAAACATATATGACATCATGATTAGAAATAATGTATATCCCAAAGCATAAAGTAAATGGAATAATGAAGTAGTTAGTGTTCCAAACTTTGAATTTGAAAGATTATATGCCTTACCTTATAAAATAACAAAAGATCCTAAGTTACCTTGGTTCAATTTAGAATCAACCATAGGATACTTGGAACCAGTGAAGTAAGTCTCTTCTTACTTCACTGTTGGAACAAATTACCTTTTATCTAAAATGAATTTTATTAATAACTATATGTGCAGCTCTTGCAAAAATACACCTGAAACTATCCAACATCTGTTTTAGAACTGTGGAACAGTAAAAGAATTCTGGTCAAAACTTCAAACTTATCTTACAGAAAATGGCAATACAGCATTCGTAACTTTAACAGAAACAGATATTTTTATTTGGAAATAGTAAATTTAATACTGTTTTGAGCAAAATCATCATGCAAGCAAAACTTTACATTTATCGAAACAAGATGCAACGTCAAATTCCACAGCTTAACCTTTTTAAAACAGAGATAATATCTTTGTACAAAGTTGAGAAACTAATCACATATAAAAACTTAAAAATGAATAAGTTTGAAACCATGTGGAGTCAATACCTCGCTATCTGTGGAACTGGAGTATAGAGATAATTTACTTAGTTGATTTTTCCAGTATCAAACTGTAGCAAATAAACTTAATGTTTTCATTCTGGGACATGCAAAGCTTAGCTTACTAATTAGAAATAACATACCCTTGCTTATATCTTGATCTTCCTTAAGCAACCTTCTTGTTGTTTTTTATAGAAAAAATAATAATTTTCGAAGTTGTGTATATTAATCCTTTAAAACTATCCTAAAACATTGTCCTATGATAATGGATTTATATACAGATTATTACACAGTATGGGTTATTGTTTTTTTCTCTTTCCAAAAACAAAATATGAGAAAAAATCAGTGTAGCATGAAACAATGTTTATTTTTGATACTATAACATTAAAATTATCTGTGTAAAGCATGTCTGTATGTATTCACAATGTGGGTTTTACACTGGGTTTTGAAACAAAAAATATTCTTTAGTGCTGGCTTGTGCAGTCGGTAGCGCGGCGGATTTGTAACTGGAGGCCCCGGGTTCAATCCTCCGTGGCGCCACTGAGTTTAGTCGGTGTGTTCTTGACCAAGACACTTTCCCTTAGCCTCTTCTGTCGGATGGGGACGTAAACCGGGCAGTACCGTATCGGTCTATCCTCCGAGCACGTTAAAGAACCATAGGAATCTATTTGATAATACAAAGTAGGGCACGGTTCCCGGATTCCTATGTATCCTTCGCCTCTCTCTGGGGCAGCTCTAAATAACCTATACTGTGTTGATGAGCCGTTAAACAACATTCGTTTCAATTCAATTCATACATTTATTATTGTTTTTTTCCACATTACCTAGCACTAGTCCTTCATAATAAGACTTTGCATTTTGTATACCGTATTTCACATTTTTTGTCTCTTTTTTTTTCTTTTTTTTTTTTAACTTTTTTTTTATTTTGCCTAAATGCGAACAGTAGTCAATTTGAAAAAATAAAGATCACAATAATGAAGATTAAACCTGAAAAAAGCTACTGTATGATATCTAAAAATGGATATATATTTACATAATTGTTATAAACTTCCATTCTTGGTATTGATCTCAGCTCTCAGAAGCGCCCAGTGAAACGACGGAGCTATTATTTTTCAACATTTCAATTAAAGACATTCCCGGTTAAAATGAGATTATAAATATAATAACAGTCGTGAAAGAAAAGAATGTAGTTAGAAGAGTTTATGGATGTGTAAACGTCTTGAAAACTGGTCGACATCACATGTTAGGTTTCATCCTGCGCTAAAACGACAACTCGTTAGTCTCTATTTGGCTACCAAGATTTAAAGGGCAAAGGTCATAGCAAAAAGAGAAGAATATGGACAAAAGAGGGCCTCAGGGAAGATTTTTGTAAATATATGGTAAACATATTTAAAAAAGACCTATTATTGTAGCTAAATAACATTGTTTTTCATTTTAAGACCAAAGGGTAATATAATAGGGTCTTAAAGATGATGAATTGAAAAGAGGGGCTCAGGGAAGATAATTTTACTAACTGGGCCACTGTCTTCTAAGAGCATTCAATGCATTACAATATTAGGTAAAATATTTTATAAGAGGCTCATTATTGCAAATCCAAAAGAGGGAAACGGCTTTCAAAGAAGAAAAGAGGGCCTCATGAAAGATTTTATTGCTAAATGGGCCATTGTCTTGTAATAGCTTCTTTCCCTCGTGGTCGTTTCCAGACATGCTGTAACTTATGATATTCGATTGTTTAAATTGAATTTGATTACATTGAATTAAATTTATTAGTTAGAAATACTTAAAGAAATGCTTAATCCAGCTCTTAGTTTATACTACTACCATATCATCCCTTATTTTTTAATAGTTTTATCCTGATATATTTACATTAATTTTTAATTAATCCTTCATTTATTCATATTTCATCAGTTTTTGCGCACAATATGACCTATTTATGTGTCGACGTGCC
This sequence comes from Cyrtodaria siliqua, assembly GCA_037043455.1. Lineage (NCBI taxonomy): Eukaryota > Metazoa > Mollusca > Bivalvia > Adapedonta > Hiatellidae > Cyrtodaria > Cyrtodaria siliqua. The sequence goes on from JAWPHD010007769.1 coordinate 26,080, forward strand.
GTAAAACACCATTCATTCATTCTTTTTCCAAACAAATTTTTACTCCCACCAGGATTTGAACCTGGGTCTTCTACCCTAAAAGGGTAGACGTGTTTACCGATTACACCATAGAAGTGGTACATGTTTGTACTAAGAGCAAATGAACTAAAAATTAAACTGAAGTTCCTAATTTCACAGCAAAGAAATAGATTTAGCCCTGGCAACAGGGATTCATTTTGAATTCCAAACGATTTGATGAGGGATCAAGGAAGTTAGTGTCACATATTGCAAGTACAAGCTGAGGCAAAAATAACTGATGATAACACCATTTTAACCGATAATTTTGATCGGCAATTGGCTACTAATAACAACCCTGACGCCTATTTGTTGTGCTTATAATATAAAGCAAATAAAAATATGTGCCTAATAAATACATAATTTTATATATGCAATTAATATAACATTTAAGCATGAAATGATTTAGATGTGAGTTGGCTGATGGGAGTCATCTGACGGATAGCTGGCAACATCCGTAACATGAGGGTCATCAACATGAACCTGGTGGTTCAGTAAATCGGTTGGCTGGTTGTTTGAATGATTTACATCATTTTTAGCACATGTTAGGCCATATATGATGATATATATCATCCATGGTGGGGGCACACCACTTTTTTCTGGGTAGAAATAGCAGTGTATACCTTCTGCCCATCTGAAAGGACACGCTTTCTTATTTATTCCAACTCGCAGTGAGAGGGGCCAGGTTTCAAACCATCCAAGCCACGGATGCAGTAAATCGGAATCAACCTTCTCAGCATATTAAACATTTAGGGCACTGCTCCCCGATTCAGATGTAACCTTTCTTAATTTTTTTTGAGCCCAGTAACTTCTAGGTATGGTTATATAAAATGTGTAACCTGTTTCTATAAATACTAAAAATAATTTCCTCTGCTTTAACAAGGGCTTGCAACCTTCTACTAGATACGTATCATACCGTGTATCTGTAGGCAGCATTAAAAAAAATTAGTGACTGTCCCGTTCATTTGTTTTGTACAATTTAAACAGAACTAATTTGGTATATATAAACCATCATGGTCTCTTTCAGCGTAAATCCACGTATATAAATGATGTCACGGTCTCTTTCAGCGTAAATCCACGTATATAAATGACGTCACCGTCTCTTTCAGCGTAAATCAACGTAATAAATGACGTCACCGTCTCTTTCAGCGTAAATCCACGTATATAAATGACATCACCGTTTCTTTCAGCGTAAATCAACATATAAATGATGTCACCGTCTCTTCCAATGTAAATCCACATTATAGTAACTTCAGTTAATTTCAGGTTGAATTTGCATATAATATTAATATAAATAACTTCGTCGCATATATACACTCAACAAAATTCCTAATCGGTCACCTCAGTTTTACAAAATATTTTCTTTTCTTGGAATATCTTCCTCTCGGTTTTACTTGTTTTGAATAACATAGTTATTTAGTAAAAGGTCCTGAAAGTTTCAGAAAAATCATATAAATACCAGTGAAATTAGGACATGCTAAAGTCGCGAACCCCCAAAATCAAAAATTACAAAATGTCAGACTCACAATGGAAATCCCATAGAAGAGTGCTCGTTATTGAAATTTGAAGATTTAACATGCACTCGCAGACCAAAAGTCGCGGAAAGGAACTCATTACATACATGTTATATGTCTAATGAAATGATTTAATAGGTCATTTATTTATGTTTGCCATTTCTTTATTACCATATTGGTTTTTAAAACACTTGACTGTCACTTAAGCCAGGTCATTCCCCTTACAATTCAATGCAAAAGTATGTGACTTTGTGGATCGAGGGTGTTATAATATAATGCATTGTTTCTTCAAAAATAATTTAAATATCTTTACCAAATTTTCAGTTAATATATAATATTAATATATCAAACATTGAACGAGGATTTGATTAATTTTACATGAATACAAATCTTGTGTAAAAGGTAATAATTTCATAAAACTTAGGTGACTGATTAGGAATTTTGTTGAGTGTATATATTAACTTCAGGGTAAAAATTTCAGGGTAAAAAATTGCATACATAGTAACTTCAGTGTTAATTTCAGGTGAATTCAGGGACTTCTCTGTTAATTTCAGGATAAATTTGCATATATAGTAACTTCACTTATCAATTTTAGAAAAAAATAGTCAATAGAAAGAAAAAAATGAAAAAGAAAATATAAGAACACTTTTAAATGTATGGGTTGACATAAGTTACTGTAAACACTATCAAAGATAGAATTATGAAATGAATGTTTTACTGCATTTTTTCTCAATTTTAAAAAAAACACGCTTGCGACGGTATGGGTTATGTTCCTAAAATATATAAAAAAAAATCACATATATAAATGACGTTGCTGATCCTTCAGTGTAAATCCACATAAAACGTCACTGTCGCTTTCAGCGTAAATCCGCATGTTTAGAATCTTCACTGTCAATTTCCGGATAAATCCATACGTATAAATAATTTCACTGTCTCTTTTTGTGTAAATCCCTCTAAATAAACAATTTCAACATCCCTTTTAGTATCAAGTCGCAGTGATAAACCATGTCACTGTCTCTTTTAGCTTATTCCGTCTGTACAAATGATTTCATCGTCACTGACTTTCAGTGTTAATCCACACATATTATTAATAACTTCACTGTGACTTTCTAGGTTAATCCACATGTATAAATAACTTCTACTTTTTATTCGGTTTTAAATCTATGTATTTAAATATATCAGTATAACGTTAAGTCTTAAGACCTGTTTAAGGAATTTTCACAGACATATTCTAACTATCTGGGTTCCATTAATTACGGGTGGGAGTGTTTCTGGTGGTGTTCCTTGTTGTTCCAGGCAGACAGTGTTCCCTTTATTGCGCGTTTCTTTTTCCCATATCCCCGTGCCACTAAAGCAAGTCTCCACTCCTCAAATGACGACTCTACCAGTGGTGTCATTAAGAGGTGGGAGGCAGGGATTCTCCCTGCTACTTTGACTGGTCTACCTGGCTACTATTAATACTTTTACTAGTATTTTATACAAGTATCAATAGAAATACCCGGCTATTCTGCTCTCGGTTCCGCTTTCTTATAAATTTAATGACACCCCTGCTCTACCCTGCCCTGTATATATTGGTGGGGACCATGATCATGATGCCCATGTGCTCGCACTTTTAGTTTTAGATGAAGAAGAGGTGAAACCTCTTAATAAACTAAGAAGCGCCTACGTTTGACTGGAATCACCATATTGTTTACCTAAGTATGAATAAATTATTATATCAGGAATCTCTATGAATACTCCCTGATAAAACAAATAAATATGTACCGCATTTTCGGAACTTGCCAGCAGTCGCCATTTTGTTTATCTTATAATTGAAGAGGTCGCTACTACAGAGTTGTCGTTTCTTGAAAATAGTTCAATATGGCCACGAGTACTCTCCGAGTCGGAATCCCGAGTGACGGAATCCGACGAGGCAGTTCCGATTGGTGGCTGAATCTGACGATGACGTCCGTATAACAATCGGAACGTCATTTGGCGTTCCCGCCACTGACGGAAAAGGCCGAGCAATGTTCCGTACTGGGAAATATCTCCCAGTGGGAGCAAACGAGTAGATATACCTTTTCTATTCCCAGTATTTCCTATACAAATCACAGACACATATGTAATATTAAGTATTATCACCGGAGAATTAACTTAACACGTGGATGCCTATTGTTAGCCACTACCAGGGAGTACGTTATATAACGTACTCCCTGCCACTACTTAGCAAAGGATTTTATATTCATTTGTATTGGTGAAAATCGGAGGGCAACTGAGTCAACTCTTCTATACCCAGGCAAACGCATGCGGTTTTGAAGTGCATATATACGTACTCTTGACACCAGCCTTGTAGGCGATTTTGACAGTGGAGTCGTCGCTGGTGATTTCAAAACATACTCTTCCAGTTTCTACGTTTTCAAGTTCTACAGCAACGACGATGTATACCTGGAATGTGCTCTGAAAATATGTCCTTCTGCCAACTGTCCTCAAGTGAGTATTGACACGTTTTGTATTGTGTTGTAACTGTAATAACTTGCTTTATCTTTCTTACCAGTGTTTCTATGGTCTTTTACGGGCATATTGTCTATATTATACATGCATCATATTTGATGCCGTACATATTTAATAGCAGCTTCTGTGTTGGCAAATTTCCTATTACTGGCAGCTTTTGTTGGCGGTAGAAATATATTGTAAAAATAAGTATAAAAGTCGAACAGGAAATGCAGCTTTCACAGATCACTGTAAACCCCAAAATACGCAAAAGGACAAACATGAATGGCAATGTTAACAAAGAATAAAGGCACATGACGTCACAAACACAAAGAGCTGACAATAGGGCTACCACATTGGGATGGTCAGTGGCAAAAAAGACCGCTGGGTGTTTAAACCAGGTTCTAGGGTGCACCATACCTCATACTTACCCTACTGTTATGTCATACGAATATGTGTCGTTCCAATAAAACGGAACGGTGTACATAAAGGTAACATACAGGTCTCACTAAACAGTTATTTCCCTTGCCAGTCACGGTAGGTTTCACAAAGATTTTTTTTTAAGAAAATTCATTAAGTTCTACAGTGATCCAGAGGGGTCCTGCTACATATGCAGAGCCATGTAAAATTAACTGTGATGTGAGACGTACAAGGCAGCATTACTAGGCAATTTAACTATAATAATTTTAATGTATATATGAATATAAAAAGGAAAAGCCTAGAAAGCCAAAATCAAGTGCTCAATGGCATGGCAATAGCTAGAAGAAGACAACCAACCGTTAATTTATATTTAAGACAAACGTCAAACAATACCGTCCTTTGAGGATGTAGGTAAACGTCATAATAGGGTCCACAATCTGTCCGGGTCATCTCACAATCAGATGAAACCATAGTGGCGACCTGCAAATGGGTCAAGCACTAAACATGCAGTACGTTATAAAATGATAGGGTCATAATCTATTTTGATAACCTGTTTGTGTCACCTTTTCGAAGAAAAACGTGATACATAGGGATCACTTTGTCGTCCGTCCGTCAGTCCGTCCGTCAGTCCGTCACGAAAACTAACGTTGGCTCACTTCTTCATATTTCTTCATCAAACTTGCAATATGTACTCACCATGACGCCATCGACATGACTATACTAACGTTAACACTGAAGGTCATTATATGGGTTATATACTCATTTTTGTTTTTCACGAAAATTTAGTTAGGCCAGTTTGTCAAGGTCATTTATCTGGGTCCAAAAATTATATTGACAAATGGCTGAAGGGCGACACACGTGTTCCACGGAACACCCGTCTAGTTAATAAGTTATGTATGAATAAAGAGTGTATGCTTATGACCAAGGATATTACGAAGTTTGTAAATCACAACACCACCGAAGTCGGGTTGTTCTAGTCCTTGTCGCAGAAGAGTTCTTAAATTACTTTTATATTTTAAATATACGAGTTTAAGACCCTATCGTTTTGCAACGCACTGCTGTTTACAGTTCGCCACTATGCTTTCCTCTTTAATTGTCCGATGACTGGACAGGCTGTGGACCCTATTATGACGTCTACCTAAAGCCCAAAAGGACGGTGACGTTTGATGTTTGTCTGCAATCTTGTCTTGTCCTGCCCTCATTGGTTTGTTCTCTTGTTGCCCAGGCTTCTGCCAAGTCATTGAGTACCTTCTTTGTGGCTTTCTAGGCTATTGTTTTTTATATTTATATATACACGAGCATCTTTGTCTATTAATGCTGCCTTGTTGGTTAGAGAATAGTTCATGGCGGGGATTTCTTTTTTTAACATGTCCCGTTTTACTGGGATGAAGTAGGGTTAGTGTGAGGTTTGGTTCACCCTAGAACCTGGTTCAAACCCCCAGCGGCCATTTTTGCCACTGCCCGTTCCAATGCGGTAGACCTATTGTCAACCATTTTGTGTTTGTGATGTCTTCTTTTCCCTTTTATCATCTTTAAAGATGTTCTTTGTTTCTGTGTGTGTTTGTGGTTGATTGTCGTCCTTGAATGCTACTGTTCCTGTTCGATTTTTATATCTATATATCATAATAGTCTTTCGATAAAATATTTTGCAAAGTTTTTTCGAAGTTTATGGTAACGGTAGCCCTGATATAGTATCTTCTTAGCTATACAATTATAACTAATATGGAAGTTTTCAACTCGACTACAAGCTCTAGAAAAACTAATAAGCTGAGAAACATAGATCCCATAAGAAGTAGCTCGGGGAACATCCCTATCTTAGTGGGGATATTTACTAATATAATACAATCATCTGTCGTCATGTTTTACTGATTATTTCTCCATTTTCATTAGAGACTGGAAAAAGGGGAAAAGAAGCGACAGTATCAGATGTTAGCTTTGTTGTGTTCTTTTAGCCCAGTTCGGTAATCTGGTAATATGGTTTGCTTCCCTTTAATGGGAAATACAGAGTTGTCATATTTTCAACTTCCTGTGAGCAAATTACTTTTCTTATCTCAAAACCGAAGAGCTTGTAAAGACAAATTTCCCAATGCTAACTGGTCATTGAACAAGAGCTGTCGGAGAACAGCGCAGCTCGACTATTCGATTTTTCAGAGAACAATAAATTATATAGCCAGTATATACCATCAGAAAACAAGGCAAAAACAATGTGGGCTTGAGGTTGGGTGGCGGGGCGGGAATAGAAACTCGGACCGATACAAAATTATTGTTAAAATCTCATACAAATTATAGTAAAATTTGGGACAAGGTATGACTCTTTTTTTTAATCCGTTTTAATCCAAAATTGCTGTACATTCGGGTGGTGGTGATGATGGGGTGGTGGGATAGTTGGGGGTGAGGGCGAAACATATTGATAAATTGATTAAACAAAACAACACAGATATAGGTGTAGATTTGATAAAACAAAACAACACAGCAATAAGTACAAAAAAACTAAAAAAAATGCATCGGGGCGGTGGTGCTGATAGGGTGGTGGGATGGTTGGTAGGTGGAGGTAGGAGAAACATATTGATACATTGATAAAACAAAACAACACGGAGATATGCAACAAAAAGAAAACATTCGGATGGTGGTGATGATGGGGTGTTGGGGGGGTGGGGGGGCGAAACATATTGATAAACTGATAAAACAAAACAACACAGATATAGGTATAGATTTGATAAAATAACACAGACATATGTAAAAAATAAAAAATACATTCCGGCGTTGATGGGTAGGGTGGGGTGGGGTGAGTGTTGTGGGTTGTGTGGGGATAAAGATCGGATGGAAAATGGAAAGAAAAACAATTCGGCTTCCGTGGGTGGAGGTGGGGGTGCGGGGACATAAATAGCTATATGTGTAAAAACATTACTAAAACAACACAGAAATATGTAAAAATAAATCGGGTTTCGAGTGTGGGAGGGGCTGGGCGGCAACAAAGTTATATGTGTAAGAAGCATTAAACCGTGAATACAGCACAGACATATGAAGAAAACAATATCGGGTCGAGGGGGCCATGCCCCAATATGGATGAAGTATGAATAAGATGCATACTGCTATAAGAAATCTCAAACCAAAATTATAGATATATACAACAGCTTACACGCAGACCTTGATCTGCCTTTATTGCAGATTTTATTGGCCATCACAATTTGGGTTCCATGGGAGCCCAGAATTTGTAGAAGACAAAATTACTTACACAACCCTTTACAGCATAATTCCCAGATTTAGTTGAGCTAGGACAATAAATGTAAGAGCTATAGACCTGTAAGCACAGCTTACGTGCACAGTTTGTTGTAAAATGAGACACATTTTGAGACACATTTTAAGAGCTACCGGAATTATGGTTCCATGGGAGTCCAGGGATTACAGGAACCAAAATTACTTAAGCAGCCCTAAGATAACCTTAAGATAATGCTATAAGGAAGGTCATGGCCAAATTTTGTTGTGCTAGGATAAGAGATGCATGAGATATAGACTTGTAAACACAGCTTACTCGCAAAATTTGATTTGAAATGGGACACATTTTAAGGGCTATCAGAATGTGGGTTCCATGGGAGCCCATAGGTTACAGGAACCAAACTTATTTATGCAACCATTAAGATAGTGCTATAAGGAAGCCCATGGCCAAATTTGGTTGTGTTAGGATACTAAATGTAAAAGACATATACTTGTAAACACAGCTCACACGCAAACCTTGATGTGGGACGCCGACGCCGCCAACGCCGACAACGCCGACGCCGGGATGATTACATAGCTCTCTTATTCTTCGAATAGTCGAGTTAAAAAACATGGAAATCTTGCTTATTTACTGCTGACATGCTCCATGACCGAGAAGTTCAGGTATATAAGTTGAGGCCAGATTAAAGATATTTCTTTGTTTAGCATTGCTATATAGAATGTTATCTAGGTTATATCTAAAATAATACAATGTACTTGACTTCAATGAAGAAAAATATATGTTAACAATTTATCTGTACTAAATACAAAACTTTTCTGGTAGTTCTTTTTTGTTTTTAAAACCAAAACACAATTAATGAAAAACCTGCTTTATATATTTACTTCATACAAAAGCTTTATTGAGCCCCGTCATCTGATAGTTTATTGAATAACACAATTTTGCTCATGCAATGTATGTCTAACAGTGATTTACAGTAAGGGTTCATACTATTGAGTATGCAAATTATTACTCTTGGACATGCAGGGTTGTAATATCCAACTTCCTGTGAGCAAGTTGTGCTAAAAGCCGAAGAGATGTTAAAGGGTCATAATCTTTTTAAATAATTACCGAACTGTGCTATAGCATTAACCATATATGGTACAAAAAGAAAGGATTGCCGATGTTCAATATGTCGTCCAGATACCGAGAGGTGTCATTAAAGGCTTCAATTACATTGCTGCCTGAAAATCTGATAAAATACTCGAACATAAAATCTCTGTCATAACAATGCGAAAAAACAAATATGCGACACGATGTGCACAGTTCGTACTTATAGGAATACAAACTCTTTGTCAATAAAAGGAAGTTCCATTCCTGACGAAAATAAATGCTTCACAAACTTCTTGGCAAGTCCACAACTTTACTATTACTACAGGCAAAAAATGTAGTTTGTTCTCTAGTGATTTTTTAATGAGAACAATACGTTTGTATTTGATAAGGTGATGTGATAAGGTTAGGGCAAAGGTAGCCGTATTGCCAACCCGTTTATGTTTGTGATATGTAAGGCTTAAATACACTAAATATTTCGCCATTGTCTTCCATTGTTATCTGACCATGTTTAGAAACGCATCAAATAATCTCTGGGGACTTTGTTTTGTTTTCCATACAAATAAAAAACATATCTTTTTGACAGAAATTAAGACATTGTGAGTAAACGTTGCAAAAATCACTCTAAAATAGTCTAAAATTCTGAAAATGGAACAAATTCTTTGTTTATGAGTTCAGCTTGCTTATTTGAACAATAAATTCTAAATAAATCATAGTTTATGAAAAGTGCATGATTTTCCCTTCTAGGTTATATTAGCCTAAATGGTTCTCCATGCCCCTTCCATAGTAAAACGAGGATGTTGGCAACCTGCTAAAACTCAAACCTCGTTAAAACTGTGGGAAACATACGTTATCATGCAAATAAACATGTCTGCGATTAAACACCAACAAGGAAATCGGGGAGGGTGGTGTTGTGGGGTGAATATCTCCTAAAAATATTTCTTTAGCTGTATACTAACACCAGGTCAAAGGTCAACATTACAACCTTACAACACTGCAGTAATGGCTGCATAAGTAATATGGTTCCTATAACCGTTGTTTGCTTCTATTATGATCCAGCGATTTGCATAATTAATTTTGTGATCCCATATACTTCATATTGTGATGGACGATGTTGACGATGTGTTTGTGCGTGTGGGTGCGTGCGTGCGTGCGTATGTATGTGTGTTTCTTAGAATATGATTTAGGTTGTTTGGATCAACTCAAGGACAGACACATGTTACAGCATGTTACAGCAAACCTGTTATTACAATGGTTACAACAAACCTGTTGTTACAATGGTTACAACAAACCTGTTGTTACAATGTTAGTTTAAACATTTTAGCCACCATTTCAGATAGCGTTCAATATTTCAAATTAAACATACTTATGATTGTATAGAACAACATATACTATACTAGGAGGAAATTTATTATGAATACGTTATTATAACGAAACGTTACAAACAATACCATACAATTAAAAATAAATTGCCTCTTTGAAAATAAAAAGTCGGTATATTTATGAGACATGATATCGACTTCTTTCAAACGCCGGTGTTTCGCGCCATATCTTTTTTCGACCGAAACAGGGAGCGAACTCAACCGTCACACCAAAATGGTCGCTCATTGGCAACTGGTTCTGGTTCCCACTTTCGTCTGGTACCACAAGTTGGTCAAACACTCTCTGTTAATGATAAAATGGGAATGAAATGCTGACAGAAATCAAAAGCATAGTAGTGTTATTCTAGTATTATCAAAGCCGATCTGCAACATAGATTAACCGTTATTCAAAGGTAAGTTATAAGATGTAAGCATGTATATTTCGGATCATCAGGATATAATTAGAATTTCAATATCATGTTTTACTGTAAATATATAAATTTTATGTCTGGGTGCTCCACCATATTTGTTTGCAATATTAAACACTCGAAATGTACGTGCTGATAAGGACTAAATAAGGATACTTAAAAGGCATACCTCGATTTTCCGAAACTTCATATTAACCCCGAAAAAGAAATGATCCCTGACAAGATTGTCAATTGTCATGCTGTCGTTATTATATATGTTTTCTGTACCATCACAATAGGTACAACTGTCGACTGACTTTGTCCTAAATGCTGTCTTCAGTAGATTGTAATCCTCTGAAAGGTGACATAAATCATGCGTTACAACATATCGGAACTATTGTTTTATTATGTTACACTGTTTTATGCATGTATTATGTCAATATTTATAAGCATAAATGCATCTCTTCTAGTAATGCTTTTGGTATACATCTATTATAGTAATGCTTTTGGTATGCATCTATTCTAGTAATGTTTTTGACATGCATTTATTCTAGTAATGCTTTTGGTATGCATCTATTCTAGTTATGCTTTTAGTATGCAGCTATTCTATTAATGTTTTTGATATGCATCTATTCTAGTAATGCTTTTGGTATGCATCTATTCTAGTAATGTTCTTGACAAGCATATATTCTAGTAATGTTTTTGGTCTGCATCTATTCAAGTAATCTTTTTGGTATGCATCTATTCCAGTAATGCTTTTGGTATGCAGCTATTCTATTAATATTTTTGGTATGCATCTATTCTAGTAATGCTTTTGGTATGCATCTATTCTAGTAATGCTTTTGGTATGCAGCTCCTCTAGTAATGCTTTTGGTATGCATCTATTCTAGTAATGCTTTTGGTATGCAGCTATTCTAGTAATGCTTTTGGTATGCAGCTATTCTAGTAATGCTTGTGGTACGATTCTCGAAATTTGCTCAGCCAACATCCCATTCTCAAGCTCAAAATCCAAATATTTATTGTAGCTATAAACTGTTTAATGAGTTTGGTTTTTTCCATTTGTAATATGTGCTTATATTCTTTTGTGTAAAATTTCAAGTAACTGAATAAACATTAAAAATTAAAAACAAATTATAACTGAAAACGCTTCGGAAATACGGCGCCATGACACGCATTTTTATATTCAGCTATTCTTGTGGCATGTATATTTTTATATTGATGAGCGTAAATGAATAATTATATTCTAGTAATGCCTGGGGTACGTCCATGTTTATAGTGATGGGCGTAAATGAATAATTATATTCTAGTAATGCCTGGGGTACGTCCATGTTTATATTGATGATCGTAAATGAATAATTATATTCTAGTAATGCCTGGAGTACATCCATGTTTATAGTGATGGGCGTAAATGAATAATTATATTCTAGTAATGCCTGGGGTACGTCCATGTTTATATTGATGATCGTAAATGAATAATTATATTCTAGTAATGCCTGGAGTACATCCATGTTTATAGTGATGGGCGTAAATGAATAATTATATTCTAGTAATGCTTGGGGTACGTCCATGTTTATATTGATGATCGTAAATGAATAATTATATTCTAGTAATGCCTGGAGTACGTCCATGTTTATATTGATGAATGTAAATGAATAATTATATTCTAGTTATGCCCGGGGGACGTCCATGTTTATATTGATGAGTGTAAATGAATAATTATATTATAGTAATGCCTGGGGTACGTTCATGTTTATATTGATGAGTGTAAATTAATAATTATATTCTAGTAATGCCTGGTGGACGTCAATGTTTACATTGAAGAGTGTAAATGAATAACTATATTCTAGTAAGGCCTGAAGTACGTCCATGTTTATATTGATGAGCGTACCCAGGTACGTTCATGTTTATATTGATGAGTGTAAATGAATAATTATATTCTAGTAATGCCTGGGGGACGTCCATGTTTATATTGATGAGTGTAGATGAATAATTATATTCTAATAATGCCTGGGGGACGTCCATGTTTATATTGATGAGTGTAATAGAATAATTATATTCTAGTAAAATGTAAATCCTTAATTTTTTCATTCATAATTATTGACACGTAAACCAATCTAGGGTACGACCCGAGGGACAAAAGTTCATGCAACAACCTCCCCTTTCCGGGTTTCAGAAAGTGCAATCATAGAGGCCCAGGACGTCGTCCGACCATCGTACAAGAGTAAATAAGTGTAGTGATTGACTATAAAGTGGTCAATCACCAAGCATTGTGTGCGTTGTAATACTAAAGTGCAGTATCTCTTTTAAAACTCGAAACAGTGACAAATTTGGCTAGATTTTGAATGGGTCTCTACACTTTTGATCATATGGAGCAGTCTCGATAAAAGGAGCTGCCTTGTTTAATGTCACCTTTTTTGTCATGACCCGATTGAGAATCGAATCCCGCGACCCCTCGAGCAGTCACGAGTACAACCAAACATTTCTTTTTAAGACTGTGTCTGGGCAGCGCCTTTCATATCAAATTAACAATAACATGTATATTGAAAGGACTAGGTATGACAAGGGACAAAATTGGCACCCAATATTGAAAGTTTTAATGCACAAGTTTTGAAAATCTAGATTAGCTACAAATGAACTGAATCAATATTAAAACTCATTACAAATATGTTTAAAGGCTTTAAGTGAGTTTAAGAGCCTCACAAACTAGGCATTTCCTTTAAAAAAAAAAATATTTTTTTATTTTCAGCAGTTTTCGATCAGTAATACAGAGCGCACCCTCGAGCACAGCTGATTTTTTGTTGAAACAAGTACTTGATAGGGATGCATCATCCGCTAAAAAACTGTGTGTGCTCGGGGTTGCGCTCTGTATTTGTAGGATCAAAATCTTGCCCAGAAAGGTCCAAAATCTACAAAATATAACAAAATTACCAAAAATGCCATTTTTTGAGGCCCTGTTAATTCTTCGAGATAAATAATATAAATACAAATATATTTTGAAGATAGAAAAGGAGCAATTTACTTCAACATGCACAACAGATTATATGTAAATATTAGTTTTTTGCATTTTGAACATATTGGGAGCCAACATACCCCCTTATCATACCTTATCCTTTTAAATAATCTACTAACGCAGATTAAACAACTCCGGTTTCGTAAAATATTGACGCTAATCTGTCACACTGTCAAGAAAAGTCAGTGACACTAAAATCTTTTAGACGATATTTTGGAATACATGTACTGACCAGTACATTTATGACGAATTATAAACGTTTACATAAAATATGTATCTCATTTAAAGTTTACTTATATGCTAACAGCAAAATCTTTTGACAGTAGATAGACACAAATCGACGCAAATCTGTCACTGGGTTTTCGTTCAGAATCACTTCCGCGTTTGAAGTTTTCCCCTTAGGGTGTTTATTGAAGTTCATAAACTCGACGGTAAAAAGGGAACTCTACATGTACAACATTCCAGTCACTTTTGACGGGGTTATTTTTCACTGTGTCGCTTCTACACTGTGTCGCTTCTTCTTTTCTCGAGAAGTATACTGCTTTATCCTGCTATGTGAAATTAACGGTTCAACACTGCTATATGAAACACCGTCAAAACACATATCATGTTTAAAACTATCGGTTAAACAAAGGAGACGAATAAAATCATATCATGTTTTATTTAAAGATGTCAGCGCTTCCGTTGTCGATGGGTTGACGACGCTGCTTTGTAAACCTTCTCGGCTTTCACCGCTGCGGGTTCGAAATTGAGAAAGTGTCGATTCTTACGGATGGTGGGAGCTATACAGTACTGGTTCTACCCAGAAATAAGTGCATGCCACTAACTAGAATAAATCAATATAAACATAGACGTACCACAGGCATTACTAAAATAGCATCGTTTACGTTCTGAAACAACACATCATATCAAAGAGTGTGAACTAATACATGGGGTCTCATAACAGGCTAACAATAAATTGAAATTAGGGATAACATATAACAAAAACATTTAAAATTTAATATTATTTCACAATAACAGATAACAAAATATAAATTAGGTCAGTAACAATATAACCGATATATCCCTTGTCCCACTCACCCCTTCCCCCCCCCCCCCCCCCCACTCCACCCCACCCTCTCCAAACCACCACACACACACACCGACACCCACAACCTCCCCCAATCATAATAATAACCTACTCCTTGGAAACTGTCAACTTTAATTGTGTGTTTTACTGTCGCTTACCACAATACAATACATACACATACTACTTGCACATAATGTTTTAGCTACATTGAAAAATGTCAGTATGAATCGTGACTTACTAAACTGTATCTCGTCCTGATCTCCAGTTATCCCCTCCGGGCCAGTGTTAAAATCTCCCATAAGAATCAGTTTCGTGACGCCTGAAAACATCTGGATGAGGATATTTACCTCATGTTCACGCTGGTCTACGTGTGAGGTGAATCCTAGAGGTATTAGCTGCACTAAATGAGAAAAACATATGAGACGTCATTAACAATTCACTCGAGTTTGACCAATTGGGGCATATAAGCGCTCCCTTAGAATGCTCTTTAAACAGAGCGGTCTTTTTATTTGGAAATCTTTGCTTTTATTATTGATACCATTAGGGATATTGGGAGCTTCAATTGCGTAAATGTCTGCTTTTAAAACACGTTTAATGAAAAATCTAAGCGTAGTTGTGTATTTCTGATGTGGTACATTACGTGGTCAGAGTATTAACTTTCATACCTCATCCAACCCCTTCTCCAAGAAGCGAAAACGGGTATGAAATAAAACCTAAATTTTGGCTTAAACAGTTTGCATATTGTAAAATAAAAACATTTAATAGGTAATTTTAAACAGGTTATCGTGTTTTTTTCAGTAAAACATGTTTTAAACGTGTTTTATTGTCGAAATATCCCTTATAAAATCCTGCTAATATAGGCTTTTCCATCGCTTAATGGAATTAAGGCGGTACCACGTAATGTTTACAAAAAACAATTATTCAAAAACCAGATTGTTGAAGCTAGAAATTGAGTCAACTATACAGAGAATATTACGTCAGTGCCTTTTACTATCAAGTTTATTAGGCGAGGCTTAGAAAACGAAGGATGGCGAGGCTCTGCCGAGCCATTCTTCGTTTTCGTGCCGAGCCTAATAAACTTGATAGTAAAAGGCACTGACATAATATTCTATTTATCACGTAGATTATCCACATTTTCTGTATGAAGTACTATTATTACCTATTTCTCAGAATGTTACGCTTATCAAGGACGCCGCCATGTTGTTGTTTTTTTGTTTGTTTTATGACGTCAGGCAACATTACGTGCATGACGTCAGATAACGTTACGTACAATAAACGTCGAGGGATTCCGCATTTATTTGCTTTAATGGTCAGTGCCTAATAAAGCAAAATTTATTAGGTCACCCCTTTATTAGGCAGAAAAGTGCGTATCTGCATGATAAATGTTGTTATGTATTGGGATTCAACAATAATATCATAGCAATCCAACAGAAAGGACCAATGTAGTAAGGCAAAGGGGTAGTGGGTGGTCCAGTGGTAGAGCTTTGGACTCCAGATCGAAAGATTGTGGGTTCGATCCTGCCCTTGCCCATGTTATTTATCCTTGAGCAAGATAATTGATCCACATTGCTTAGTGCTGGTTCTACCCAGAAAGCCATCGAGAGTGATTAGAGGGTCCCAAAGGGGTTTTGCGTGAAAACGTGATCGGGGTGTTTTTAAAAACGTGACACGTGAAACAAACAATATTTTTGCGTGATTGCGTGAAAATTATATCAGCGTGATCCGTGATTTTGGTCTTGGTAAAACGTGATCGCGTGATATGGTGACGTGAAACGTGAATTTTTAGTCCTTTTCAGTCCTTTTAGTGTCCCTTCTCCTCCCAGGTATGTGAAATGTTCTCTTTTTGTCATAACTTTTATACTACATGAGATGCCAGAATGCTGTTGTCCATTTGAAAGCCTCAGAATACATCTGACGGCTCAAGTTTGTGTGTGATTGTGTGTGGTTTAGTTTTGTTGTTGTTGCAACCCACACATTGTACTAGAGAAGCTCGAACCTATAGCGCTTCACGTCTGCTCATCCACATTTAACGTGAAATGTGAAAGTTCTGCTATTTTCACGTGAAGACGTGATCCTTGTTTTTATTTTACATGATCACGTGAACACAACCCCCCTTTGGGACCCCCTGATTAATATAAGCTGAATTTGTTTCGCAATCGATGTGAAAGAAATGTGTTTAAACTATAAAAACACAACGCAACTGTTCAAATATATACATGTATGTTGACGTTTATCTATTTAACACAAATATGCATATTTTGTGAAACGGCAAAAAAAAAATGCAAATAAGTCTAAGAACTAATAAATACTTTGAATCCATATAGGCTGATCAGCCTAATTTTTGGGGTAGACATAATTGCAAAAGCTTTTGTATCACTACTGTGCGATAGTAGACATATACATTAAACGGTACACCAAAGTTGCATTCTTTCCATCCAGGCAAATTCGTGTAAAACGCTCTTGAAAATTGCATTTTCTGTACAAATTGTTATGGCCAAAATACGCCACTATACCGGTGATTTTCCAATGACGTCACGCTAAAAAGTGACGTTTGGCGCGTGATATTGTGAGAATTCGCATTTCCGTAACATGTAAACAACGATCAAAATTCTAACATGATTCTAACTAGTAAGTATAACATCAAACAATCTGCGTTACTAAACTACATAACACAGTGTATGTACACATTTTAATGCATGTATGGGCCGTTTTATCAAATTAGTTGAATATCGAGGAAAATACGGGTTCCTTAAATAAGGGCCATTTTTAGAAACTTCCCATCATTTCTGAATATGGAACTTTTGGCTGATGGAAATATAGATATAGCTGATATCAAACTAGTGAAAACAAAACTTTTGCAATTTTGTCTAGGTTTGGCCTCCATTTGGGCTAGACTGATCTGCCTAATAACATATAAAACTCGTGTGATCACGTTTGATTCGATACGATTCATTCGACGAAAGGGTACACAATGTAAGTAATTAACGTTGACGTCAGTATGGTGGCTGATTTCTGCAATGTCGTATTTTCGTTATTTCGCCGCGTAGAGACGACGAACGAAAATAAGAAAGGACGAAAAGACACCAAATGCAGCGCGAAAAGACGACAGAACGAAAAGACGATAAAACGAAAGAACGAAAGACGTCAAATGCAGCGCAAAAAGACGACAGAACGCCACGCGAAAAGATGAAAAAACGACACTTCAGCCGCGAAAAGACGCCATTTGATATTGTCGTGTTTTTGTTATTTCGTGTGGGTGACGTCTTTTCCATTTGTCGTCTTTTCGTTCTACCGTTCCGTCGTCTTTTCGTTCTGTCGTCTTTTCGCGCTGCATTTGGCGTCTTTTTGTCCTGTCGTCTTTTCGTTCTGTCGAAAATGGTGCGAAACCATATGTTGCTGATGCAATACTTACATTCTGCATAGAAGTCAAATATCGCAGTCAAATGGGTACACACTGCTGTGGTCTTGCCATCAAACTAAAAAAGATAGTTCCTTTGTTTGTTTAGTGTTTTACGTCATTTTCAACAAATTTAAGGTTATATCTGAAGGTTGATTTTTTTGTGGTGGAGGCATACCACCCACTACCAGTACTGTACACCTCCCGCCATCCGTAAGAACCGACACTTCCTCACATACAAGTCGATATCCCAGAGGAATTTGAACCCGCAGCAGTGAGAGGCGAGAAGGTTTGCAACGCAACGTCATTAACCCCTCGGCCACGGATATGCAGATAGATAGAGTCAATTTAGAAAAGTACAAATGTAAGTGTGCTCACTAGAAATGCATAATACATATATATATATTAGTATATATTTATAAGGAACAAAGACAAAAGAAAAGCATATGTCTAGCGGTGGTGAGGGGTGTTGCAATATGTATTGATATTCACACTAGCGATTTGTTTAATGATGTGTGACGGCTGTAAAAAGTCGCCCCATTACAAATCAGTAGTGTTATTACTTACTGGTCCTTTGTGATCATCAAGCTCAATCTGTATGGCTTTAAAGTAGAATACCGCTTGGTGCTAGTGGCGTGAGAGGTGTTGCACCTGATGAATACCGCTTGGTGCTAGTGGCGTGAGAGGTGTTGCACCTGATGAATACCGCTTGGTGCTAGTGGCGTGAGAGGTGTTGCACCTGATGAATACCGCTTGGTGCTAGTGGCGTGAGAGGTGTTGCACCTGATGAATACCGCTTGGTGCTAGTGGCGTGAGAGGTGTTGCACCTGATGAATACCGCTTGGTGCTAGTGGCGTGAGAGGTGTTGCACCTGATGAATACCGCTTGGTGCTAGTGGCGTGAGAGGTGTTGCACCTGATGAATACCGCTTGGTGCTAGTGGCGTGAGAGGTGTTGCACCTGATGAATACCGCTTGGTGCTAGTGGCATGGGAGGTGTTCCACCTTATATTACTCTCATGAACAGACGCAATAAAACTGAGTATGCTACTTTTCTCTCTTGTTTGTGTTTGTGGCTTCCAATGGATGCATTTCCATAGTCATTGTGTAGCCAGTAACAATCGGTGTCAACATTTTCTACATCTTCTGCCTTCAGATATTATCGATGCAATGTCCCTTTCAATAATAATTATATATCACAATATAATTAAGGCAACATAACAGTAATGTCTTATTCCAGTACCCCCTAAAAACTGTGCATTAATGCACAGGTCATAAGCAAGCCGGTGAAAGAGGCATAGGAAACTAAACTTTGCACAGTTTTATTATCATAACCCTGATCTACTTTTAATTTTAAAATAAGTAATTTAAGAACTCTTCAGCGACAAGGACTATCACAATTGACTTCTCTCGTGAAGTGATTTACAAACGTGTTAAAACGTTTATCAAAAGAGGTTATGACCCTATCATTTTGCAACGAACACCATGTTAAGTGGGTGACCCATTTACATTACACCATACTTTCCTCTTTGATTGAGCGATGGCGAGCCATTGAGCAGTTAAGTTGTGGCTTTCTATGCATTTTTATATTCATATGTGCATGATATTTATGTGTTATAATTATATTGCCTATTAATGCTGCCTTGTTTATAAGTGAATATAACCTGGCGGTGATTTTTTTCTTTACACTGTGCTGTTTTATTGGGATGAAATTAGGTTAAGAGTGAGGTTTGGTGCACCCTAGAACCTGGTTTAAACCCTCTGCGACCTTTTTGCCACTGACCGATCCAAGGCGGCAGCCCTATTGTCAACCCGTTGGTGTTTGTGATGTAATGTCATTTAGCAGAAGTTATGTCACTTAGCAAAAGTTATATCACTTAGCAAAAGTTATGTCACTTAGCAAAAGTTATGTCACTTAGCAAAAGTTATGTCACTTAGCAAAAGTTATATCACTTTGCAAAAGTTATGTCACTTAGCAAAAGTTATGTCACTTAGCAAAAGGTTAAACAACCCGTTTCTTATTAATAGTGTAAGTTATGTTTGTATCAATATGTGTTTTTGGTTGAATGTGTTCTATGAAAACTGCATTTCCTGTTCGACTTTTATACTTATTTATAACGATCAATTTACGTTTAATTGTTAAGAGGAAAAAATACTTATCTTATTATAACGGTTTCGGCATTGAGATGTTTAAGTATCAATTCCGTCCACCGAATAAGTTCACGGAATTTAAATTTATATTACACACTACGCAAGCTATATCATATTTTCTTCTGTTTAGAGAATAATCTTTCTTTAATAACGACACATTATTAATAGGTCTTATGCATAGGATCCCGAACAGCATTGTTGATGTGATGTGATGAACTTGATACGTCATTCAACTTAAAATGTCAATGATTATACCCATAATTTGATGATAGACCGAGTTTTCTAGAATTATACAGCACACTGATGAATAAGACTCGGGTCATGTTGAATGTGATTGTCCATTAATTCAAACATGTATATTTGATATCTAGACATGCCAGGACAACCTTAACATACCTGCAGTTTAAAGAGATTTTATATAAGAGAAGAAAACAAATTAAAGCACTTAACCGTTTTTGCTTATATAAGACAGTATATACGTGATGGTCTCAACACTAATTAAAATAATCTAATATATATCTAACATTTATCTGTCACACGTATTACTTGTGTAATAGTCTATAGCATACGATTTTCCACTCTATACACCACTCTATCACATTACCTGATCAAAGATAAATTGATTCATTTGATACAGAAGACATTTGCTAGAGAAGTAACTACTTTTCTTGCGTGAAAGCATGTCAGGGATTTCTCTACAAATTCCTCTAATGATAATTATAGCATGAAGACTGATGGGGGTAGAGAGTTATCCTTTATTTTAGATAACATCACTATCAGATACAGTAATACCGTTTACCGCCAGGTTGTTGGTATTTCTATGGGCAGTAATTGTGCGCCACTTGTCGCAGGTTTGTTTTTATGCTATGGTTAAAGAGATGTTGGGTTGAGTTTGTCACCTGCTAGCCAGGGAGACATTATTGATGCGTTTAATAATATATCTCAGTATCTAAATGGCAAAATTTATAAACAGTTGTTTGCTCATACGGTGGTTAATATTTATCCACCAAATCTCGCTCTGAATCAAGCCAACAGTTTAATTTCCATTCGATCTTCGTATCTCGATTTTAAACGATAACATACATACTAAAATCCCGACCATTTTTCTCCTTTTTACAAAGGCACATGTCAAAAATATTGATCAATGAGCATGCGTGAAACGTAAGTTTCGTTATCGGTTTCACGATCGATTTTGTAAACAAAATCATTGCATTTGTCATCTGCAATAATCTTAGTCTCGGCCAGCTATACCATATCATGCATATGTCTTACGTGCAGATATCGGTCTGGGCGGTGTAGGCCAATTAAAGAATTAAAGCGCCCACTAGCGATTAGTCCAATTTATTCGCGCGTTTTTTTCACGTGCATAAAGTTGACGTTTGCGTGACGTCATGTTGTAAATAAACGTACACCGTCAACTGTTGATGCACCTGTTACCATTTTTAACGTCATATGCTTCTTCTCAAAAGTTGAAAGTAAGAAATTCTTATGAAATTAATTTAGAAATAAGTGTTTTGAAAGTCTCGTTGAATCTCTCAAAATCTCGCAAAATCGCCCAAAACGAGAGGGCTATTTTAAACGTCGTAGTTTCCCCAGGCCCTGGTTCTGGATCCGTGTAGCATAGCGTAACGAAGAAATCAGAAGCGGGCCGGGTGACCGAGGCTACAATAGTCTTTATCCGTAATTGATCTGGATGGGTCTTCCATGTAGGTACAAATATGGTAGTCAAAACATACACGTCTTTGGTCTATTATAAAGATTGCGATTTGTATGCTGGAAAATAAAAGATATTCTATTCTATTCTATTCTAACTTTCATTGATTGTGCCGAGCATTGTAACAATGCATTGAAATATATTGTACCTACATCATGTGACCAGTAAAATCAATGAGAGACCTACTCCTGGGTGAGAAGTACAAACAAAACACACACACGCACGCACGCACGCACGCATGGCACGCACGCACGCACGCACACACACACACACATAATACATGACACAAAACTGTTAAAAAAGTAATCGAAGCCTACCGTAGCTGTCAAATATCCTCGGTTTATTATTTCCGTGGTGGTAGGGAAGTAGTCTACGTGGGCTGTGTTGGTCAGAGGGCGCTTTGACAGAAGCAGCAGACCTGGCTCGTTCATATGATCCAGTCCCGAGGCTGGTGCTTCAGCAGTGCAACTGTGAAGAATAAATAAGCTTTTACATTCTAATGTGTAAGATAGTAATTTATCATGCAGATATGTACTTTTCTACCTAATAATGGGGTGACCTAATACATTTTGCTTTATTAGGCACTGACCAAACGTACAAAAAACAGCCACATGGCGGCGTTCTCGATAAGCGTAACATTCTGAGAAATAGTAATAATTGTAATTCATACAGAAAATGTGGATAATCTACATGATAAATAGAATATTATGTCAGTGCCTTTTACAATCAATTTTATTAGGCTCGGCACGAAGACGAAGAATGGCTCCATTCTTCGTTTTCTAAGCCTCGCCTAATAAACTTAATTATAAAAGGCACTGACATAATATTCTATTTATCATGTAGATTATCCACATATTCTGTATGAATTACAATTATTGTAATCGGCAGAGCCTCGCCATTCTTCGTTTTCTAAGCCTCGCATAATAAACATGATAAACTTGATTGTAAAAGAGCCTCGCCATTCTTCGTTTTCTAAGCCTCGCATAATAAACATGATAAACTTGATTGTAAAAGAGCCTCGCCATTCTTCGTTTTCTAAGCCGAACCTAATAAACTTGATAGTAAAAGGCGCTGACATAATATTCTCTATTTATTTCACACATGAATACATCTAACAATTCTCTTTCTGTGTTTTAAAACATGTGACAATCCAATATTTCCAATATAATACTAAAACCTAAAACAGTTGGTTAAATACAAAACATCTATATATATGTTAGTGTCATAATTTACTTCATCTGGTATCTAGAGTCCTGGAAATCTATATTCAGTAAATGTGGAGTCCAAAAAAGATCCATATTCCGTATTTGTACTGTGTGGAAAAACTCCACGAATCATTCACACTTCTTCTCACGATATTATTTTAGTTGAAAATAAAATGAAGTAGTACTGTTTACATACATTACATGTAGTAGTACTGTTGGCATACATTACATGTAGTAGTACTGTTGGCATACATTACATGTAGTAGTACAGTTTGCATACATTACATGTAGTAGTACTGTTTACATACATTACATGTGGTAGTACTGTTTGCATACATTAAATGTAGTAGTACTGTTTACATACATTACATGTAGTAGTACTGTTTGCATACATTACATGTATTAGTACTGTTTGCATACATTACATGTAGTAGTACTGTTTACATACATTACATGTAGTAGTACTGTTTGCTGTTTGCATACATTACATGTAGTAGTACTGTTTGCATACATTAAATGTAGTAGTACTGTTTACATACATTAAATGTAGTAGTACTGTTTACATACATTAAATGTAGTAGTACTGTTTGCATACATTACATGTAGTAGTACTGTTTGCATACATTACATGTAGTAGTACAGTTTGCATACATTACATGTAGTAGTACTGTTTACATACATTACATGTAGTAGTACTGTTTGCATACATTAAATGTAGTAGTACTGTTTACATACATTACATGTAGTAGTACTGTTTGCATACATTACATGTATTAGTACTGTTTGCATACATTACATGTAGTAGAACTGTTTACATACATTACATGTAGTAGTACTGTTTGCTGTTTGCATACATTACATGTAGTAGTACTGTTTGCATACATTACATGTAGTAGTACTGTTTACATACATTAAATGAAGTAGTACTGTTTGCATACATTACATGTAGTAGTACTGTTTGCATACATTACATGTAGTAGTACTGTTTGCATACATTACATGTAGTAGTACAGTTTGCATACATTACATGTAGTAGTACTGTTTACATACATTACATGTAGTAGTACTGTTTGCATACATTAAATGTAGTAGTACTGTTTACATACAAACCATGTAGTAGTACTGTTTTCATACATTACATGTATTAGTACTGTTTGTATACATTACATGTAGTAGTACTGTTTACATACATTACATGTAGTAGTACTGTTTGCTGTTTGCATACATTACATGTAGTAGTACTGTTTGCATACATTACATGTAGTAGTACTGTTTACATACATTAAATGTAGTAGTACTGTTTACATACATTACATGTAGTAGTACTGTTTGCATACATTACATGTAGTAGTACTGTTTGCATACTTTACATGTAGTAGTACTGTTTACATACATTATATGTAGTAGTACTGTTACATG
This sequence comes from Cyrtodaria siliqua, assembly GCA_037043455.1. Classification (NCBI taxonomy): domain Eukaryota; kingdom Metazoa; phylum Mollusca; class Bivalvia; order Adapedonta; family Hiatellidae; genus Cyrtodaria; species Cyrtodaria siliqua. Next base: position 50,571 of record JAWPHD010007769.1, read on the forward strand.
TAGTAGTACTGTTTGCATACATTACATGTAGTAGTACTGTTTACATACATTAAATGTAGTAGTACTGTTTACATACATTACATGTAGTAGTACTGTTTGCATACATTACATGTAGTAGTACTGTCTGCATACATTACATGTAGTAGTACTGTTTACATACATTACATGTAATAGTACTGTTTGCATACATTACATGTAGTATTCAATTACAGTTTACACAGATAATACATTTTGATAATAAACATTAGCTTTGTGTTCTGGAAGAAATATCAATTTGGAATTAAAATGTACAGAATTTGGTTAGATTTTGAAGGTGTGTAATAAACAGGTAATTTTACAGTGTTGAGTACAATACTGAATAATATTTTACAAGTACGCAGCAAAAGAATCCATATTTGGACGAAGCAAATGACCTTTGTTCGAATGGGCGACTGACTGAAACTATTGAAACATAATTATATAGAGGATCTTACATGAGTACTCATTCATTATTGAATTTATTAAACGAGTTGGCAAAATGATATAATACGAGACTCTTGCCGAGCGTTATATCATTTTTGCTAACGAGTTTAATGAATTCAATAATGAATGGGAACGAATGTTAGATTCTATTTATCACATAACTCACATAGCGACTTTTATTGCATTTTGCCTGTCGCTTTAACACGCGAAACCGACATAAACCGTGGGAATTGGATCATAGTCATTATCAATATTTTTTACAGCGCATACAAGGCTAATTTGCATACTTATATAACTAGTGATATATCGAAAATATAGAATGGTGTTATTCCACTCCCACACCGTAAGGTATGTGATACAATTGATTATACCACCAAATACACAATCACACGAAACATTCAACGGTGCACAGCATCTTCAGTCTAGGTATACTTTCTATATTTTATGAGATTCATTGATAATGTGATGATGAGAACTTTGGTGCCTTGTTCCTTATTCCTGCTTTGCTATACCATTTAATTTTTCCTTATTCGAATATTAAAACAAGGAACCAAAGTTCTCACCATGATAATGTGATGATGAGAAGTTTGGTGCCTTGTTCCTTATTCCTAATTTGTTATACCAGTTAATTTTTCCTTATTTGAATATTAAATAAGGAATAAAGAACAAGGAATCAAAGTTCTCATCATGATCATGTGATCGCGAACACAATCGGTGTATTACCGAGGGGGAAAAAAGAAGTAGCCTATACATATATAAAAAGTATTCTGCTCTAAACTCTTATATTTTAAACTAAATTTCTCTTACTATTTAAAGATACTGACAAACTCTGGGAATCTGATACCATTGCATGATACACACTGTTGCCCATCCAATGCCACTATTGAGCTGTACTCTGCTTCACACTCTATAGTAATGCAGGCAAGAGCATCATCGATGTTGGGTTGAAGACAGTTTCCTACATCTAAGCACACAGCAAGTGCCAACATCCGGGTGTAATTGCAGACTGGTTCTGGGAAAAGAATAAATGAAAACTAAATGAAAAAGGGTTTTACGTATATTTAACACATATAAGGACAGTAACCTCAGACGGAAATGATATGAAGGATGCCGTCCTCCATTAGGAATGCCTCAACCAGTGACAGAAGCCACGCGAGGCAGAGATCTGTAGCTACAAAACCAAGGCCTTATCCACCACCAAAGAAAACAATAAGGATATAGAAATGCACTCTGCTGGTCAAATATTCTGTATTGTTATAATACACTTTATTATGAAAGAACATGCTTAGAGGCATCTACGCTGGTAACATAGTTTACATTGTTATATTTAAATACACTGTCTTCTTGAAAGGCGTCATCCTCTGGTCATGTATTCTATTTTGTTTTAAACATATATACTGAACAAAATTCCTAATTACTCACTAGTGTAACTAATTTTCTTATTTTAAATATATTTTAGATTACTTGTTTGAAAAGTATTTTGTTTTGAACCATAGTTTGAAAAGCCGATATATTTTGTTTAAGTTGTAACATCTTTTGAGAGTTTTCCTCCATTTATATGAAAGAATGAACTGCGCTGATAAAACACTTCACATGAGATGTATATAAACTTCTTAAAATTTATATGGAAAAAAAAACACATACAAATATGACCCATTTATTGCAGATTCTTCGTCTGTAAGAAAATGAAACATGGGTAATCCTAAATTACCTCCCTTTTAATTGAATATCGTTTGAAATTCAAGTAACTGTAATTCAGCGTAAATATGAGACATTTCGAAAATTCCATTTGCAAACGCATTTGTAGACGTTATGCTAGTACAATTATAATAGAATAGAATATCTTTTCTTTTCCAAATTTGGGCCATTGCTGGCATACAGATCAAAATGTTTGTTACGCCAAAGAGAACATATTAGCAAACTTACATATGTGATTCTGATTAATTAGAACTGTGTCAATATGATGCCAAAATAATTTTAGGTGTCTTATTTTAGAATTAGGAACATCGAAAGCTGCACTAAGTCGAAGTACTTAACAAAAACCTGTATACCCACTTGTATAAGTATTGTAACTTATTTCTAAGAAAACACATCGACTTGAAAACTTTAAAATATGTTCATGCAACCAGCACTGTCTTATACGAAACATGCCTTTTTTAACACAGTGTAGGTTGACAAGATGGCCGAAGAGCGCGTTTGTGAAAGGTAAGTGTCGTTTAATTGTTACAGTAGCTGTATTTCATGTGTTTGGTACTTGATTACCATTCAAGATGAACCAGTGTTTTCAAGGATGTTTAAAAACAACACGCCGATTCTTCAATAATCGTTTTCTCTCATTTTAAACGTACAGACTGTGTACAAAACCGACGATTGTCTTGTTTTGAAAAATCGAAGTGAGGGACGGTCGCTATTTTTGCTGAATTGTAATCAAGTATCAAATACATGAGAAACAGCAACATTTAAACGACACCTACCTTTCACCTACCATCTTGTCAAATCTACACTGTTTTCGACAGTGATCAGAGCAGATAATTTACAGTGTTTTCAAGGATGTTTAAAAACAACACGCCGATTCTTCAATAATCGTTTTCTCTCATTTTAAACGTACAGACTGTGTACAAAACCGACGATTGTCTTGTTTTGAAAAATCGAAGTGAGGGACGGTCGCTATTTTTGCTGATTCTTCAATAATCGTTTTCTCTCATTTTAAACGTACAGACTGTGTACAAAACCGACGATTGTCTTGTTTTGAAAAATCGAAGTGAGGGACGGTCGCTATTTTTGCTGAATTGTAATCAAGTATCAAATACATGAGAAACAGCAACATTTAAACGACACCTACCTTTCACCTACCATCTTGTCAAATCTACACTGTGTTCAAAAAACGCGACAACATCAGAGCAGATAATTTACACTCGTTATTTTGCAGTTTAACCGTATCTCTAATCAAGCGAAATACACAAAACAATGAGAATATTATTGATATATTCTTAGGTGGGTACTTAGGAATTCTGGCTAGTATATATTCTCTTATTTAAAGACACGGGAGATACTCCGCTGGTAAAATTGTATATATTATTATATGTCATAAAATATAAGCGTCGTTCATTGGTCTTAAAGCAGTCACGTGTGATTAAATTGTTTTGACCATTCTGATCGGAAATATCCAAACCGTGCTATCATTCATTCCGTAACCGTGCAATAGCACATTTAGCCCACAATAGTTCATATATGTCATTGACGCGCTTGTTAAAATACATCAAAGAGTCATGTGACCGTGCAATAATTCATTCCGTAAACACGTAAATGTCATTGGCGCGTTTTATATATAAAAAAAACTAACAGTATGCTACCACATAAAAAACACATACTTTTTTTTACATGGCTTTACACGTTTTCAATTCATTTTTATAAGTATAATATGTCAAAAGAACTCTTTGATTGTAATAAAAAATTCACTCGGTCGATACGGACTGGTAACAGAAAATGGGCACAAATAACGGTCGTTATCATTCGCAACATCTCGTACACTGCTTGGCAGCATTCCCGAAGAATGACGGGATTGGCCGAGTTTTCACGATTGGGTCGTTATGGAAGAAATATCTAGACTTTTTCTCGAATTGCTTAATTTTACTTTTTAATAAAGCATACCACGTATTGTGTTAGACTGTGGCGGTAAGGTTCCATCTTCGTTATGTAAGGCACTATAGGAATAGCTGAACTTGTTCGATAATCCGTCTACGATTGCTTCTGTGTCTTTTCCTAACCAAACCTACATGAAGAAGATATGAAGTGATATGTTTATTTATATGCACAGGTTGTATATAAAATCGAACAACGTACATTTTATTAAACAACTACAAATCGTGTCTAATAACTCGAACAAAACAATTATAAACGTATTAAACTATGTTTATTATGCATTTAAACTTCGAAATGAAATGCAAGTTTAAATTTCCACATTTCAACCTGATTCCCATTTAAAAACAAAAGCTATACCCGTTACGCTTCTCTGTAAAGTTTAGTGTAGATTATGTATACTATGTTGTTGTTGTTGTTTTCTTATTCTCTCATATTTTTTATGTGTTCGCTGTATTGTATATATATTGTGTGTAGCCATAAACGTTGTACTGAATGTTTAATGCTGAATAAAGTTATTATATATACTGAGCAAAAATAAAAAGTACGCATTTTCCTTTCCCTTATTATATAGACAGCAAACAGGAAATAATAAATCATGTATATAGAATAATTAGATATGTTTTTGAAAAGTTCAGTACACAAGAGAGCTATCCACTTTTTTCTTAAACCATGCATTTTTGGTAAAAATACATAAAATTTACAAAGATTACCTCATTTTGTACAAGACAATATTCTCTACACGTTGCTGATGTTTATATAGCCTCGTAGTCAAGAGTGATCGGGAGCAAGGTATTGGGTATGAACTTTACTTCGTGTAACGTTTAGTCTTTTATACAAAAGGTATATATACAACCAGAAATAACGACACTGGAATCAACTGCTCTTTTACAACGACCCTGATCATTGAAAAGGCACGTGTATAGTTAGCTGCTTAAGCCCAGTTACAGAATTGTCTTTGATAAGCATTGCTATATAAAATAGTATCTAAGGTGTAGCTCTACACTACTTGTACTTCATCTCTTTAGAGATAAAACATGTAACATTTTATTTTTACTAAATACCAACACGTAATATGGTTCTTTAATGAAATATCTGTTTCGCCGTTTTAATATGTTGACTACATACAAGGTTTACTAGGTGGGCCTCATCATCAGACACAAAGTTAAAAAAAATAATTCTCATGCAAGTGTAGCAAGTGTCAAATATATATATCAGTAAATTTCAGTTATCTAATGAATCAACCACCCACCCCACCTACCCCAACCACCCATACACCTCGTATATGTATTTTAATTGGATGACATATGTATGTGAGTTAACGTCGCTTTTAACAAGCTTTCAGTCAGATCAAGACGGTGTCTACTTATAGCAGTGAGCTCAATAATCAACTTTATATTGCTGCCAAACTGGACTACAACGCAGTAGACACATGTCATGGGCATCCAGTCGAATTACATCGACACCCCCCGACCAGTCCTAGAACTACACTATATATTCTAAACGCCAAGCATGGGAGGTCCTAGTATCATTCTTTAATACATCTGTATGACCCGGCCGGGGATTAAACCCACGACCGTCCGCATGCGAGGCGGACGCTCTACCGCTAGGACACTCCTCGGTTTCAATTGGATGAACTTTTGCAATACTTTGCATTGCATGTATTATGATAAATATTCTAACTGTAAATATACTGAAACGCAACAGAAACGCAACACGGGAATTTCCGCTATATATTGTATGTACAATATGCCGCTGTTAATCGAATGGTACATGGCTACGTTAGACCTTTCCTTTCGGAAAAAATACTAAAACAACACATAACACAGCAAATAGTATTCCTTCAAAGTTTCATTATTGACAGAGTTCGCGTTTGGCTCAAGCATGTGAGAAAACTTAGGATGCAACATTTTGCAAACTCTTTACGTTAAATACAGTACTGAACTGGCTCAGTATTTCAAAGAGGAACTTCAACATTATGAATTTCTTATTACAAAGTGTATTGTGATTAAAACGCCTACAGCATCCCAGTTGTGTCCTTTCTCTAATTAACTGCAGTTTCTTTTTTTTTACAAAACATCTTGGGATTGCTTTGGAATATTATGTGGAATTAAGTGTGCAGTAGATATTTCCGTGTTGCGTTTTTTTTGTGTTTCAGTATACATAATGCCTAACTGGGTTATGAACTTCCTAATAAACAGAAGCGGCTCACCTCCTGTAGGCATACAAGGTCATAATCAGATTGTTGCAATGCATTGATGATGGCGTCGCGACGTTCCACTCGGTTATTTGGAATAACTCCGGGTAGGAGTGACCTGTCAAGCAGGCCAGTGTTATAGGTCAATGCCTGAAAGAGATATACATGTATCATTCCTGACAGTATGTTGAAGAAGTTAACGCAATCACTTCATTAATAAAGACAGTATATGCATGTAACGCTTCAACATCCGCAGTTCATGAATGCGATCTATGTTAGATATTCTAACACGACCTCCGCAGTCTTTCATATACACAAAGAAGACAGACAGCTGTATGTTATTCTACGATAAAATACAGCTGTTCCATTAATTCCCCGCGTATATTTCATCCGTTGAAGCGCCGCGTTACATGACGTCACTTGTTTAATATACATCACGAAGACAAACTCAACAGTAATTTTAATGAAGTGTTAATTACAACAAAATTTTCATGCTCCCAAACCGTGCACACCCCCGGTATAAACCCATCATATGCATCAGTACATATAACATTAATAAGCATCGTGAACAAGCTGAGAACGTTTGACGTCATACAGCGCCAGCTATATGACGTAAGCAATGACTTAATTGTTTGTCACGTGACTAGTAGTGTATTGAAACGCAGAGCTTTGCATACGGGGGCGCCCAATGGAACAGCCTGTAAACATAGCAGCCTGATGACCTTGACCTCCGAGATAACATATAGTGCCCCAACAAAAGCGTAAACAATGGGGTTATTGTTGTGTTAGAATCGAAATAATAAATACGTAGCTGTATTTTATCGGTGAATAAAATACAGTTAGTCGTTCGGATGCGAGTAATTAAATCACTCGTGCTAATTTAATTTAATTTCTACGCCTCCGAACTCCTAACTGTATTTTATTAACCGATAAAACACAGGTACTCATTTATTATTTCTTAATTAAAATAATTTTAGTCAATTTCTCATTCTATTAATTAATGTGACATTGGTTACCTTTTGTTTCTGATAGGCGACTGCAAATGACACGAAACACAATAGATATGTGACAAACAGCACTTGCATTGTCACGTTCATCTGTAATCATTAAGTATGTTATTAACATTAAAAATCATCGTTTCAAATAGTTAATCATATTAAGTACAGAAACATTGTGTAACACACAAGTAAGCAGTAGATAATCTAGATACATTGCATTTAAATGTTTGGTATGGTTTTATTTGTATTTCTCCTGAATGAGAATAACTGGTCTTAAAAAAACCACAGCACCCAGACACAATGACACCGTAGACCCGACTGTCCCAAAAACTAAAAGAAATATATAAAAATCGGACAGGGAAAGTAGCATTCAAAGACGACAGTCAACCACAAAACACAAAACAAACACGCAAACAGACAAACGAGAAGGCAAAAGTAATAAAAAATGCAAACGACATCACAAACACAAAAGGGTTGACAATAGGGCTTCCGCCTTGGAACGGTCAGTGGCCAAAAAGGTCACTGGGGGTTTAAACCAGGTTCTAGGGTGCACCACACCTCACACTTACCCTATTGTCATCCCAATTAAACGGGACAGTGTAAATAAAGAAATCCCCGCCATGAAATATTTTCTAACCAACAAGGCAGCGTTAAAAGGCAATATAAGTAAAACACCTAGATGCTCGTGTATATATAAATACAAAAAAAAAGCCTAGAAAGCCACAATGACTTGGCAGAAGCCAGAGCAACAAGAGAATAAACCACTGAGGGCACGACAAGACAAGACTGCGGACAAACATCAAACGCCACCGTCCTAATGGGCTTTAGGTAGGGGTCATCATAGGGTTTACAGCCTGTCCGGTCAAATCAATTGAGTGAATTTAATACCAGGATAATACGCAACACACAGAGTTACCGACAAGGAACGGTCAGTAGGCAAAACAGCCTACTGGTTAGCTTAAATTGATTTTAAAAATCGAATTTTAATCTGTTTCTTGAGTTTTTATATCGGTTACCATTTGCATCTGTTTATGAATATAAAGTAGTGTTTAATAATAAATAATCATTATGATTGATTTTGGCTCTCAACTATTTCGCGAAAGAAATCCTTGAAAATGGAAAATATTGTTTATTTCCCCTCCTACAATGCCTACCCCATGTTCGAAATAATGTTTTTGTATGATGAATGCAGTTACGAGAGTTACGAAAATACAAAACATCCTAGCTAGCTAGTCTATGACAGTCAATTGGTATGAGTTTTCCTGTTTTATTTCATTCTGATATATGATTTGGAAAAGCTAGCCTACATTGTTTACACGAATTGTTTATTGGGACTAATTGGTTCAACATATTAGTAAGTCAATGGTGTTTGATTTTGTTATTCTTAAAATTGATATTTATGAACAGTAGATATGGTATAACTTCAGCGTATATAGATTATGGAAATGCGGTGGATACGTATACGAAACCATCTTTAAATTTAGCTGGGGTAGATATTTCAATCATACTTGATGCAGAACATCAAATGCCTTAAAACAAAACACACTGCTTCTGGGCGATTATTTATCCATGTGTTTTTGGTTTGTTTTAAATGCATGGTTTAGGTTGCACGCTTTCTGTGAACGCTTCGTTACCTGTTCACCTTTTGTATGTACTTACAGAATCTAGGCTGACTTAGCGTCTAAGCTAACAAGTAGTCCATATTGACTACTGACCGTTCCAAGTCGGTAACCAGGTGTTCTTCACTCCTTGTGTTGTATATTTTTCTTTTCATTGTATACATTATTTAATTTGCTTTTAGTGTGTGGCACACGACGGGCCTACGGTGCCGTTGCGTTTGGTTGCTGTGGTTTCTATATGGCCATTTTCCTGAGTTTTCAATAAACAATACAATGTGTAGTAACTACCTCAAACGCCCATGATGTTTTTGAGACGATATATCGACCGTTCAATGATCGCAAATATTGTTTAATAGCGACGCAATAGCGAACCCGTTAAACAACTGTTAAGACTACTGTGTCAAATTCTGACTAGTTCACCCTATTCTAACGTACTTTAACTAGAAAACGCATAGGCAGCAATTCAAAAGGTCCAAATCAACGGTCCAGTGTCACTCCATGCGGGCCGCCATCTTGATTTATTTGTCGCAAGTTTGTTGTTTTGACTTATTTCAAAGAACTTTAATGATATATCTGTCATACAATCAGAATGAGTGAAGATTTCTCTTCATAGACTCTTTCCGACTTAGTGTTTACCAGAGGTTTTACCGATCGCCTCTGTATAGGTCATTTTCTTAACCGTGAAGACCTCTTCTAGTAAAATCTTCGTAAATAAATGGTGCAAGTATTTGAAAATATGAGGAAGGTTATTGGCTGAAAAAGTAGGGTAAACACAAATAGAAGTTATATAATGCACTTGTCGTCACACTAGTTACATTAATTGTATTCGTTGTATTAATATGTTTATAAAGCTATTTCTTCTTTAACCACACACAACTGAGCAATCGTTAGAAAGAGCAAAGATCGGCATAATTATAGTGGGAGCTGTAACTGAGAAACAGTAAAACTTAAATAATCACCACCTGAGGGATATAATCTTAATAGTCCCATAAACGTATTTACAGAACCGGAGTCACTGACAATTTCTCAACTTTAATCCACTAGTTATGTCGGATTCTGTTAAAGCACATGACTTTGATATTATTATAACACCACATGACGTTACTGACTATTTCGTTCTTACTTTGTTTTAATTGTATCAGTCTTTTACAAAAGAGTATGAGAGTGGACCTTTGGAAACGGCCGAACACGACACATAGGAAATATTGCAGTCTCGGTTTGATTGAGACTGTTCATGAACGGTAGTGAAGTATGCTAGCTACCGTTCACGCTCTCTAGGCCCGGGATGAACATAACTTAATAGTCATAAAATCAATAGTACATAATGTTAACCATCCCAAAGATGGCATACAAGGCGAGTTTTGGAATTATAAAAATGGTGGTTTTGTGAAGTTAACAGACTTATAGAAGGTTTTTGAGCGGTCCATACTTCATAATAATATGCTGCTATTGTTGGGAGGGCTGCAGCATATATGAAACAAATAAACTTGAAAAATATGAAGCTGCGCGTAATGTGAACGGTCTTTCCAGTTCGGTATCTATTATTAATTTAATGAATGAAATATGGTGGTTATCGTCATCAGAATGGCGTTAGTTCCAAAACTGAGTGGTTAAACACAACATGAAAAACGGAATAGTGCTCTAATACCTGGTCAAAGAACCGTAGCGGAAAAGACTCCAAATCACTTCAGGACCAGAACATTTCTAGCAGATCTATTTTTATGAATTCATTTATTCCATTAGCTATGAAACTCTGGAATGATTTACCTTTTGTTATTAGCATCAAAGCCTTTAATCATATTCAAAGGTCTGCTTCTACGAACAAATGTTTTCTAGTTTGATTGCTCCTAGATGTTTTTTCCAAGTCAATTACGGGTATCGCCTCAGTGCGATTGCGATCAGAATCGAATGTAATTAATTCAGTGTTGAAAGGTTGGAATTCTTCCAGTCAACACTTTCGTTTTATCCTTTAAGCTCAAACACAAATTAATTATGTTCTAATATTTACTAGGTTTGTATCTGTTTTGATCAACCGAGCAATTTCACGTGTGTTACATTTTTCTTCCACTTCTACTTCACATCTATCATCTTTGCTTTTAGCCTGTCCCCACACCCCACCCCATAATACAATAGGCTCGAAATAGGTACTTAAATGCTTGCAAACAAATGCTTTAATTAAAATACTTAAAGAAAGAAAAGGTTGTAAGTCCAACAGGAAGAGTAGCATTCACAGAATACAGTCACTCCAACAAATATTACAACGCAAAGGTGATTCAAAACGAACATCACAGACGCATTCAGCAAAAAGGCACATCACAAACATATAAGGGTGGACAACAGAGGCACCACCTTGGAACGGTCAGAGGCAAAATGGATCACCGGGGAGTTTAAACCGATTCAAGGGTGCACATAACATCACTCTTACCCTGTCATCATCTCTAAACAACAGGACAGTGTAAATAAAAATAATCCCCGCCGAGTTAACCCCTTAAATTTGAGAAAGCATATATAGGTATAATAAGAAAAACACAATGTTCATGTATATTCTATATCAAAAGCTAAACCTAAGAAGCCTATCTCATATGAACTCGATGACTTGTCTGAAGTCAGAACATCAAGGGGGAAACCGTTAAGGGCACAACAAAACGGAGTGAAGGACATACATCAAACGGTTCCCGCCTTAAAGGATTTAGGAACACGTTGTCATAGAGTCTACCGCCCGTCCGGTCGTTGCACAGTCAACGAGAAAAGCATAATTGCAAACTGTAGAAAGGTCTACAACTAAGCATGTACTGCGCCGCAGAATACTTCGGTCGTAAACACTGTCTATAAATGTTCTAATAATTTTTATAAATAACTCATGAAAATTATCACGACCGAGTAATCTTCCTTAGTTTGTAAATGACATCTCCATAAAAGACGGGATGTGATAAAAGAGTATGATAATGGACCTTTGGAAACGGCCGAACACGACACATACAAAATATTGCAGTCTCGGTTTGATTGAGACTGTTCATGAACGGTAGTGAAATATGCTAGCTACCGCTCACGCCCTCTAGCCCCGGGTTGAGTAGAACTCAATATTGATAAAATCAATAGTACATAATTTTAACCATCCCGACCCTTGTCGCAGATTGCTATTATATTTGTCGAGCAGGTCAGTGTTACGATAATAAAACTTAGAAAAAGTCTTACGTAACTTATGATAACGGTAACCCTGTTGGAGGAGTTTTCAGTAATGTTGATTACGAAGGTTAACGAATTAAGGTAGAAATATACACGCCATAAGAAACAGTATTGGGGATATTCCCATCAAAATGTAGATAATTCACAATATCGAAATTAAAATCATCTCATCATTTATCATACATTTTAGTTATTACTACTCCATTTCCAACAGATTTAAATCAAGAGACGTAGTGACAAAATCCGAAACGATAGCTTTATTGAGTTTTAGTTCTGGAGGATAAATAGAGAATAATAAATGAGTTTTTTCATATGATTCCCTATATCATGCCTGAGACGCCATATCAGCCCGAGAGCTTTAGCGAAAGTCACTGGCGAACGTTTTTTGTATAAGAGCTATTAGTTTTTTCTTTTCTAAGGTTATGCGGTAAAGTAGTGTAAAGTGTAGAAAAGCCATAAGTAGATAATGATGACACTAGCGGTAGATTACGTAGTTTGTTAAGAATCTCGCCAGATTTTTTTATTGACCACAATAAATTGATACTAAAGTTTTCATAGGTTTTCTCACAATACTTGTTCACATGCTCTTTAACTGCTGTGAGGCAAGATGTTAAACGTTTGGAGATATTAGTTGTGGTACATGCGCTAGAGTTTGCAATTAAGCGGTGTTTATAAGGCTGTTTGTGTAGTTTAGGGATCCAGTATATTGTAGGGAGTTTATTATGTTTCCCGACCAGTCTGATCCCATATGGTCACTAATAATATCGCTCTCATTTGAGTTAATCAGACTGTATGAGGCGGTGCTCCCGAGTTCCTCTTTAAAAACATTAACATAATATAGTCGTCAAACAATAATAATATTATTAGAGGCTTTGTCAGAAGAAACTAAGACATGTTTAGTATGGAAATGCTTCAATGCATCATCGACATGTAATTAAACAGAAACGTCTGTAGCGAGAGTTTTATTTGTTAAACTAGCGAAAACAAGTTTGAGCTTTCGGGTATCAACGGCAAACCCTAAATCATCAAACAATGTTTTGATACACATTCTTCTTTACTGTTTTAAATAAATTGATTATATGTTTCAAATAGATGCCGAATACTTCAGCTATGCAACTACCAATTGTATTAATAACAAGTGGTGACAAATTGGCAAAGGTAGTTCTTTCGCACCATTAGTTTCTTGGAAAAGTTTCTGTATGCTGTTTTCTGCATCTACGGAAATCATCTTCAAATGATGCAGAATATTTAGTAAACATATTTATAACAATAATTTTAGTACGAAATAATGCTCTTACCTTTACATGTCATCTAATCTTGCAAATGATACGTGGTATAAAGATACTGACATCTGATGATAAAATATAGTATACAAGCCTCCGGATAAACCAAATAGTTTTACTCGTTTCCGTAATTAATGTTTTAAACATATTCTATTTCCGCAAGTTTAATGAACTTGTGATGAGTGATGATATCCGGCCAAATGATAGGATATTTATAAAATGGATTACTTTAGGACTACTTTTTTACTATGTACACATTTTCGGCTCATATGATTGAGTACAATGGTCCTTTTCGCTGTCTTGAAGACAAAATATTGATCAAGCAAACAACATATTTTCACAATACGTTTTCAAACTAGGCTATATAATGAGTGTGTATTATAATTATCAATATAGGAAATACTATAAATTATCGAAAGAAAGTAAATCTATTTCTCATTATTCCAAGATACATGAAGTCATGCATAGAGTATATTGCAGAGAGGATAAATGGGCGTATCTGCAAATGGGCACGAAACAGCAACAACACAAAATGTATCTGTCCACCAACAAAATATACCTGTCCACCAACAAAATAACACGATGGTGCTCTTGGAGAAGACCATAGTCTTAAAGGGACACACGGCAATCTTGAAGAGTTCGAAATGGGTGTCTCGATTTATATATCCAGTATCATTTTAACTTTTACCCAGGTTACATTTAAATAACTCAAATTTTAAGTATTCACTATTTCGTCTTATTATAATATAAGTTTTAATATATTATTCGTGCAATAAAATCAAAACTTAAAAATATGCAAAAATAAATTCCTTGATACTATTCTTATAATTAATGATTGAACAAATGCAATTTATTTAGAAAAACTAACGGGACGCCGTGAGTTTTTAAAAAATCAAGATTGCCGTGTGTCCCTTTAAGGATGTCAATGATATTTATGTTACTGGCAACTATCCGAGTTTACCCTGATACCGAGGGTGATATTCGTACCAAATGGATTTTGGCGGCTTGGTTTTGTGCGTGTGCTGCTTAGGCATCTTTGGTGGGGGCCTGGTGTCAGCATCAGAGGTTGAGACGGATGGAGTCGCTCGTCTTTTGGTTGGCTGCTTAGGCACTTTTGGCACCTTTGGTAGTGGCCTAGTGTCCGCATCAGAGGTGGAGGCAGATAGGGCAGCTAGCTTGGTTTTCACCAGTGCTTGGCGGGCAGATCTTTTCATCTGAAAAATTATGTTTAATCCAAATAGTAAATAATATCTAGAGTTCAACATTGAGGTATGTCAATGTGACATTTGAACTTTGCATAGCATCAAGTCTTCAACTTGGAGAATTGTGTGTATGGGCATGAAATGCCGGGACATCAGATTGAAATCTGGATAAAATGTAATACGTCAGTCGAAACTTGTTCGCTGGACCATCAGATTGAAATCTGGATAAAAAACGATACAACAGTGGAAATGTTGACACTGGAACATCAGACTGAAGTCTGGAAGACAATACACACTACTAGGCTAGCACCTCTAGCTTAAAGTTAGCATGTATAACCTATAAATAAGAAATGCAGAATTAACGCATGAAGATAGTAGAATTATGCCCGAGAGAACTCATTAGAACAGAAAATTCAAATGGGAGGACCTCGGCCCAGTAAAGTGGGATCTTGATGTGGTAAGTATACGTTGGGTATGTAAATCAGGTAGGCATGAAACCATATGTGGATAGTGCTTTCGAGTGTTAAATAATGTTGAAACTCAACAGTGTAAATTATGATTATCGCCAATAACGTTGTCGATTTACATGGTTATACCCGACTATATATATAATGTGTCATACGAAATGACCAAAATTGATGATAACCCCACATCAACAAAAGCAATAAAAATTGTAGTATAAATCAAAATACATAGCTCATCTAGGTGGATAGGAGCCTAGCTCTGGATACCAGTGCAGCACGGATGTTGGTAAACAGCTTGCGGTTACCCAGGGGTGACAAATGGGTGTCATCAGCTGCAAACACAGAACGTTGACTTGTCGGGGACCAGAACCCTTTCAGACGCCAGAAGTATGCACCGTCTTGATAGGCAAGGTGATCTTGGAGGAGTCGATTCGTTGTGTCAACTCGGGCATTAAACCAAACACTATCAACTGGATATCGTGAATGTCTTGGCGACTGAAGTCTATGGGTGATTTGTAACACAATCACTTGTTGCACAAAACCAGTAGCACGTAAAATGTCAACAAATGTGCATATTCCTTGGGAAACTTCAAACGGTGTCGTGTCACAGTGATACAGATCATTCGTTCCCATCAACAAAATAATAATGTCCGGTTGAAAATCCTCGACAACGTCCATCATGCTTTGCAGCTTGGCAATTCGTGCCCCGGGATAGCCGGAAAACTGCACCATATATTGTGCTGGATTTAAATTAAACACGTACGAAAGTGAAGGTGAATCTCGAATGTAACGTTTAAGTTTTGTCACAAAAGAGTGACCTAAAACTTGAATTTTCACCACCATGTTTATTCGCCTTTGTTTACACACAATAAAACAAAATGGCGAGTTCACTGACCTTTTCCGCTCGACTTCCGCGATCTATTCACGGCTAGAGAAATAAGCCCATATGATAGATATCATGAAATTAAATGTTACACGATACTTGAACACTTGATGTATCCTACTCTTATACTCCGAAGGTAGTCAATCCAATAATAACGATGAAAACGATAATAAATTATCAAAGAATAAATGCGTGTAACAGCATGTCGACAGAGAAAAAAGGTGAAGGTCAACATGTCGTTTTTCATGAGCTATTAATAGTAACAGTAGCTTATAATAGTAACAGTCGGATCAACTCGATTAGTATTCCCCATGCACAGTCAAGTTCTGGCACATAAATCATTTTATGTCACATAAAATTGATTTATGTTACTGGCAACTATCCGAGTTTACCCTGATACCGAGGGTGTTATTCGTACCAAATGGTGCAATACTGCAGAGCACTGACAAGTCCCGTCTGAGAAGTTATCAAGAGCGAATATGCCTCTACAAGAAAGTCAGCTGCAGTCATAATCTAGAATTGTATTGCAGTCAAAAGCAGTCATAATCTAGAATTGTACTGCAGTCAACTGCAGTCATAATCTAGAAATTGTACTGCAGTCAACTACAGTCATAATCTAGAATTGTACTGCAGACATAATCTAGAATTGTACTGCAGTCAACTGCAGTCATAATCTAGAATTGTACTGCAGTCAACTGCAGTCATAATCTAGAATTGTACTGCCGTCAAAAGCAGTCATAATCTAGAATTGTACTGCAGTCAACTGCAGTCATAATCTAGAATTGTACTGCAGTCAAAAGCAGTCATAATCTAGAATTGTACTGCAGTCAATTAGAAACTAATGACTACACATCCATGTAGGTCGATGCTCCCTATCACAGTCGGATAGTGTGTGAATGGCATGGTGTTTTGTTCGGAAGCTGATGACAAAAGCAGCCACAGTGATGAGAGTCAATTATACTATTGCTCGGGGCGCTTGTTTCAGCCAAAGGTATTTTGGACTTATTAAGATAAAATTCAACTAGGATCTTAATAAAATGTATATCAGTGAAACGGACATTTTCAGTGGGAAATAAAAATACCTTACTTTTCAAAATCAGTTAAGAAAAAAAAAGATCACATCCAAAAGTTGGACAGGCAGGGTTAGCCTATGCATGCCGGATTTGATTTTAAGGGCCACGCACCGGATCTTTACCATATGATCTAGCAATTATATAGGCCTCGATATATCATATATATAAATCAAAAGTGACATATATTAATCATTCATCCAATTATATTAAGCCAATAAACATTATTGTGAATTTTATCGACTCGCATTTACCTCTTAGCTGTGCGCTCCTTCTCCTCTATCTTGACCCCTGGAATATTAATATTATGTTCAGAATTGTCCGACATTTTTTCCAGCAGCTGTGCTGCAATTTCTTGTTTTCTTTGAAACAAAATGTAACGTTTGGGTTATGACTGGTTAGAATCATGAGAGTTTCAGAAATAATTTGAAAAGCTTTCTGATTCCTAGACATAGTCCTATAGAATGTGTGCAGCAGAATATGTAGAGGGTTAAAATGCGAAACTGAGGCTTTGTAGAGAAGCTGTCATTTTCGTGGTAAATTTCAAAAATGTCAATAACTGCAAGAATATACTGAACTTGTCAACAACTGCATAGCGCACAATGTTAAAACAAGACTAGGGGCATTTGTGAGTGAATAAATTACTATACGTTTTATTGGTAAACACTCGATATGAACATTAAATTGTCTTGGATGGAAACTTTCAAGATTATGCAAATTAGCGCGTGTTAAAATCAGTGACGAATAGAATAGAATAGAATAAAATAGAATAAACTAGAATAACTCTAATTTCATTCAAGGCATGCAATCAAGGGCCCAATATAGGCATATAATCACACATATATATAATACAATGCATAATGTGCATATAAAAGACAAAATGATTAACAATAACATATAAACTAAATCTTGGTTCTGATTTGTGAAACACAATTAACGGAAGACAGCAACATATATCTATAAAACATTTAAACATTCTCTCTCAAACGATATGTATTCTGTATTAATAATAAGTTAGCACACACTAGTATTTAATTTGTTTGACCAGTGGTACGATTCACCGAAACACAACGGACCGGAACAGAGATGAAACACCAGGACTGGATGGACTGGAATGGAGATTTACTGGAATAACTTTTCAGTGAAAAGCAAAAATGAGATTTAACCTACAGAAGGGCTGGCATGCATCACACTGAACGTCCTCTCAAGAAAAGTCATCTATCCTTTGTTTATATTTAAATGGTTGTCTTTGACTGATAGTTGCATTATTCTGTCAGGCATTTACAACCAGCATTGGATAGTGACACTAGCATCTTTTAGGAGTGGCCCATTGGGTCACGCACAGATAAAATCATTAGATTACATGTTTTCAAGGCCATGCACTGAAGTGAATGCAACTTCCCATCTTGTACAGATGTTTTTATTCAAGGAAAGATCAGAACAGGTGGACTGTGGTGTTAAAATTAAAATATCCCCATCTCTCATCTATTTTTGACTCGTAATTAGTGTTATCGGCTAAATACTCAGGTCACAGTTTGCATATATTTAGTAATAAGTAGTTACATAGAAAATATCAACAGTTCTGGAAAAAAGAAACAAAAATACTGTAAAAAGGCAATTGAAACAATGTATGTATGTATTCATCCTACCACTTGAAGCAGTGAGGTAAATGCTCAATTAATGTTTAGTTTCTTTCAAGCTAGTCTGACACGTTTCAATCTAAATATATACTGTACTTGAATTAATTATTATCAAAAAACATCTTGAACATATTTTTGTCTGTTTTAATCTCTCCTCTCAATACAAACAATATGGTAAATGCAATGTGTCCCTTTCAAATTGTACATTGTGTTAATGATTTATCAATTCTTATTATTTAAATAGGCCCTCCCAGGAGGGATGAAGGGTTCCATATTCCTTTGTTCCCTGAAAATATGAGTCAATATTCCCTTGTTCCCCACAAATATTTTGTTTTGTTCCCCAACATTATTTTTTCAATGTTCTTTTATTCCCTAAAAAATTTTCTACTGTATTTCTAATGTTTGAAAGATTTGCTAATGTTCCCCAAAATTCAGGCTTATTTTTCCTTATATTAGTGTTACCGAAAAACGGTACCATTCCCAATGGCAAAAAGTATATATTTTTTCCCAACTGGAGTGAAAAAATTCCAATACAAAAAAAAAAGGATTTAGAGCGAAACTTTAAACAGTAGAAGCTGGTAAATATTCTTTTAGGCGAGGGTAATGAAATACTTCAAGAGAATTTGTTTTTAAGGTATTTAAGTATACAATATTGACTTTGTTTGATAGTGAAAAATTCCCAGTTTAAGGCAAAATAGCGCGATTTTTTCCAATTGAATTGGGACCGGTACCATTCCCAAAAGGGGGGCTGGCGTGGCGCAGTCGGTAGCGCGGCGGATTTGTAACCGGAGGCCCCGGGTTCAATCCTCCGTGGTGCCACTGAGTTCCGTCGGTGTGTTCTTGGGCAAGACACTTTACCTTAGCCTCGTCCGTCGGATGGGGACGTAAACCGGGCGGTCCCGTGTATCGGTCTATCCTCCGAGCACGTTAAAGAACCATAGGAATCTATTCGATAATAAGAGTAGGGCAGGTTCCCGGATTCCTATGTATCCTTCCCCTCTCTCTGGGGCGGCTCTAAATAACCTATACTGTGTTGATGAGCCGTTAAACAACATTCAATTCAATTCATTCCCAAAAGGGTGAAAAATCGCTGCATGCTGATTAATTGACAAACCATTTGCCCTACAGCAATTATAGTTGTATCTTAGACAACAATATCATCACAAAAATATTGTTTGAACTGTTAACTTTTTGTGAAAACTTTTTGGTTTTTTTAATATTAAAGCTAGATGTTAGAATGTTATTTCCTGTAAACTCATCTTCCCTTTTTCTCTAAAAAATATGTGTAAATGTTCTCTTGTTCCCTGAAAATAACGGCCGTTGCTCCCTCGTTCAACACAAATGCAATGGCCATGTTCCCCCAAACCCCTAGGAGGACTTCAGTATTGAGCTGCTTTCAATTTGACAAGGTAATTGTATTGTTCTATAATTGACTTGTATCTGTTTAAAATTTACTTTCATATATTATGTGCTCGCCTCAAGGTTTTACCTTAGTTCATATTAACATTTTGTTTTACGTGTAACCAATCTTAAATAATGGTTTGTTCTACTAGGGAACAAATACTAATTATTTCAGGGGTGAGGGTGAATCTTTTAGCACTGAGGTTATTATGAACGTGACATTTTAACGCATAACCTTCTTTTCAATGACAGACATTTTTGGCAGTTTCAGCCTGTTTTTGCGTTCTAAAAATCGGGGTATTTTAATGTTATCTCGAAACCAAAAGTGTTTGTTGTTTATATTGTATTTGGTACCAGTGTCTTTGGCTTGTCGTGTATATATTTCAGTGAAATGCATGAGGAGATGCCTAGTGGTCTGTCGTCGTTGTCATGGCTTCATCCTAATCTCGTTTGCGGTGGTCCACATTGGTGCAATCTTTGGGGATACAGCTACAAGAAGTTTTCAAATACTACTATTGACGGTGCCAGACGTTGTGGTGTCGGAACGCGAAGAACTTTAAATTCGTCTATGAACTTTGTGTCGCGGTATGCGGTATTTCGCGGACACAGCATAGTGTAGTTAAAATATTCTAAGAACTTTGTTATTTCTATGCAAGAAGTTTTTAATTTTAAGGCTTGTCTTTGTGAACATCTGTTCCCAGGGTTTACACTGTACAGTGGTCAGTTACAATTTAAACTTAGTTTGGACTATGAACATTATATTTACCTACAATGTTCCAATTTGATTAACTACTCATTTTATTTTACACTATATATTGTTGAAGCCATGACCAGCTTATTCCAATAAATATAAACTAGTTAACTTTTTGTTTTATTTGTAACCCATCTTAAATAATTACTTTCCTCTAATTATGGGTACTTTATTTATTCTATCAGGAGATGTAAAACGAATTCCAGGACCAACTTATGACAAAAATCAATGTTTTTCAACAATTCTTCAAACCATACGTGGTATTAGGAACAAATTTCAAATAGGACTATATCAAAGACAACTTTTTCATCGATTTTGACATGCTGTGCTTTACCAAACCTCAACTATCAATGGATGTTTGCACTGAACATTTTTTAAACAGTACAATGAATATAATTAAAAGGTCCAATTCGTGCTACTAACACTTCCTGTACATTAATAGATCCAATTACTATTTCGTTTATAAGTTGTATAAGGTGCAACCACGGGGTCAATTCTTACCACGAGGAGAGAAAAAACATAAATATGATAGATTTGTACCGACCGATCAGTTCTAAAAATAGTGTTTTTTTAAAACCTATGGCGGAGTTCTTGAAAAGAAGATTTGTTAAGGGTAAGGCTATTTTTCTAAGACAATTTGACGTAATTATTTATTCTGTAGTGTAAGGGGCTACATATTACAGAACGATCGATTCTAAGAGGTTACACCTTATACAACTGGTATATCTAAGGAGCGTGAGACGTGTTGCTTCTTACATAACCTCTCATGAACAGACTCAGTAACAAATAGTCTGCTACTTTAATATCTTTCTTGTGTTTGTTACTTCTGAAGAAACTCCTTTATCAGTATTTGTTAACATTCACACAAACGTCCGTTTAATACAGTGTGGCAGCTCTAACCCGTGCTTCGAATCAGTTTTGTTATTTCACTGGTCCACTAATAATAATAATAATAATAATAATAATAATAAATGCTTTATTTAATGATGGTAACTCAATCAATTTACGACAATTGTCCTCCCTTGAGGCCATCGAATGAAGAAACATATAACACACACATGTTTATATACATACAATATTATACAATTCTGAAGAGTTTCCTGCATGTTGTAGAATCAAAATCCCTAAATATAAACGAGCAAAATAAAGTTGGCTTTGAAGTAAAATACCGCTTAAACCGGTACTAGGGTGTGTGTTTCTAAATTCCTAAGTACCCACCTATAATATGTCAGTAATATTCTCATTGTTTTGTGTATTTCACGCTTGATTTAGAGATACGGTTAAACTTCAAAATAGCGGGTGTAAATCGTCTGCTCTGATTGCATGAACATATTTTAAAGTCGATGTGTTTTCTTAGAAATAAGTTATAACACTAATACAACTGAGTATTTAGGACTTTGTAAAGTACTTCGAATGCAGCTTTGGATGTTCCTAATTCTGAAATATACCAGCTAAACTTATTTTGACATGTTCTACTAGCATTACCACTACAAAAGCATTTGCAAAAGAAAGTTTCGATTTTTTTAATGTTAACGCTGTAATACAGTTACTTGAATTTAAAACAGTATACAATTAAAAGGGAGGTAATTTAGGATTATCAATGTTTCATTTTCTTATAGACGCAGTATCTGAAATAAATGGTTAATATGTTTATGTTGTTTATATTATTTCATATCAATTTTAAGAAGTTTATATCTTAAAGGGGGTACATCAGGATTTTTCTAGAAACATCTTAAATTATAAAATTGTTCCAGTTCATAATAAAACACTTATACCAATCAAAATATGATTTTAGATCCATTTTGTTAATGTCTAAACTTTGAAAACACCATATAGCTAGGACGGAATTTGAAGTAAAATGCTGAAATTAACCCTGGTGCGTCACCTAGGATAGCATGTATTACTGTGCAGAATGAAATTCTTTGCAAATAAGGGATACTTTTTAGGCTCAGTCATTATGTTTTGGCCATGTAGAATAGAAAATATCAATATTTGTCAATTTTAAGTCGGACACCTAGACCCCCATGAAAAGCCTGATGTACTCCCTTTAAGCTGACTTCGATTCATGTTATGTGTTTTTTCAGCACATCTCATGTTTTCATATAGAGGGAAGGTAACCACAGGAACTGGTCACTTTTAATTTTTGCCTTCTATTATTATAATTGTCTATAAAGGAGATGAATGGGAAATTTTGGAAAATGCGGGTGTTCTTTTTCAGAGGTCAAGTAGACGTTTCAAAAAATCTCAGTTACATGCACACTATATACTAACATGTGCAAAAATGAATTTCCTATCCAACAATACCTTTCTTCCTACGATCCCTTGTAAATTTGCTGAGATATCCGAGTTCAAAGTCACCAAAGTGCAATTTCATACTGCTCGTCGTTTGTCTATGTCCCCCAATGTAAACAAATGAATTTTACCGAAAATCAGGTGTCCGTTAATTCCGACGCAGTATTCCAGCTTCAAATCACAATCAATTCATTAACGTAAAGCACCGATACGTAAATAAATCCATATTTTATCAGTTTGCATAGTCCGTATCACGAGAAAGTCACATAACAACGAGTATTTCGCCACTTGTTATCGGCACTAGCAGACTTTACAAATGAAACCGCCATTTTTAAATGAATTACGGGGCCGAATGACGTCATAATGCGAACCTAACATCTATGGTAAAAAAAAACACTTTTTAAAAGTATTCTTGAATATATTATTAAATATGCTTGTGCTTATCCATAACACTATTATTGATTGGAATAGTGTTATGGATAAGCACAAACGCATTTTCTAATATATTCAAAAATAATATTAAAAAGTAAAAATACTTACCATAGCTGTTAGATTCGCATTATGACGTCATTCGGCCCTGTAAATCATTTGAAAATGGCGGTTTCATTTGTAAAGTCTGCTAGTGTCGATAACAAGTGGCGAAATACTCGTTGTTGTGTGACTTTCTCGTGATACAGACTATGCAAACTGATAAAATATGGATTTATTTACGTATCGGTGCTTTACGTTAGTGAATTGATTGTGATTTGAAGCTGGAATACTGCGCCGAACTTAACGGAATTAACGTACACCTGATTTTCGGTAAAATTCATTTGTTTACATTGGGGACATAGACAAACGACGATCAGTATGAAATTGCACTTTGGTGACTTTGAACTCGGATATCTCAGCAAATTTACAAGGGATCGTAGGAAGAAAGGTATTGTTGGATAGGAAATTCATTTCTGCACATGTAAGTATATATAGTGTGCATGTAATTGAGATTGTTTCAAACGTCTGCTTGACCTCTGAAAAAGAACACCAGCATTTTCCAAAATTTCCCATTCATCTCCTTTATAGACAATTATAATAATAGAAGGCAAAAATTAAAAGTGACCAGTTCCTGTGAAGGTAACGCAGTAAATATGTAACAATTTCAACAAAAAATAAATATTTTACAAACTATGGGTCAAAACAAAATACTTATCACACAACTATTCTAAAATATTTGAAATAAGAAAATTAGTTAAGATACAAAAAAATACCTCTAGGGACACATTATAAACGGATTTAACCAGCCAGGCCAAATCCCAAAAGTGTATGTCTCGCCTCTCACCGCTGCAGGTTCGAATCCCACTGGGAGCTCGACTTGTCAGAAAGTGTCGATTCTTTCGAATTTCGGGAGGTTTAAAGTACTGGTTCTATCCATGGAAAGACTCGCGTGGTCTGCCTTTACCACACACACAAACAACGACCGTCATATATAGTCCAACATGTGCTATAAATGACGTAAACACCATTTATCAAAGGACTGAAGGTCCTAAAATGGATACCCTGTACATCTTAAGCATGCAAATTTCTTAACATTTTTCGACGAAGTTAACACACATTGGCGATACGCACATGAAGTTTGTCAAAGAACAGGACCGAGATAGCTTAACTAAAATAGTACAAGACGGACACATTATCGAGACTGTTATACATGCATGACCAACTGAAGCAAGTTTTTAAGAAAGACTTACGGGACGCTGCGAGTTTTAAAACATACATAATGATTGCCGTGTGGCCCTTTAATAAATCCGTTAATTACATAGGATTAAAAGCACACTACCACTGTGTCATATTACGAGAGCCATGATTATGTTTACTAACTAATCTTCATGAACATGTGACATGTGCTATGTACCACATATATTTTTAATGTTAAAATAATACACCTGTGCCAGATATGAAATGTATGTATATGTATTTCATATGAAACAATTAAGCACAAAATACATAAAGCATTTATAAAAAGAAATTGCTGATTATTCTAAAAAAATGTTTTAACAACTTGTTTAAGTTTTAATTTTATTATATACTTTGCAGTGAAATAGTGGATTGTATGGTTAGAATAAACCTTATATTCTAATTGTTTATATTTTCACAGTGAGAATATATAGATATTATTTAACTGCTGAGATCGATTATAGGGAATCCTTCACGATATGATAGACGTGTGGTTCTTTTCACGAACGAGCGTAAGCGAGTTAGTGAAAAAAAACAACACACGTCTACCATCGAGTGAAGGATTTTCATATAATCGATCACAACAGTTGAATAATTTATTTACTACATTTTTAATCAGATTATATATGATTTTAACCAGAATTATTCGCTTAATTTGGCGTTATCGGCAGATGACGTTGACGTCACCAACACGTTATTGACGTCATAACTAGTTATTTTTGTGTTCGGAGTTAGTTATTAATATTTAGCGATTACGAATATTCTTTCACTGAGAAATCCCAATCTTTCACCCATAGAAATGTAATAAAAGAACTTATATTCTCACTGCCGGAAAAAATGGAACTACTTTTTTCTACATTTCGTGTCAAAGTTAGAACTATATTCTATGCGCACTAAATATTTGTAAATCGCCTCACGCGCTGGCGTTACTATATTTATCCGCGAATACGTTAAAGGGGAACTGTCGGAACGAAACGTATTTTCTGTTTGAAACAGTTTGGTAGTGTTGCATGATAAAAAGTATATAATAAATAGAATATTTGTTGGTTTGTCGTGAATATAGGATTTATTTTCATCTCGAAGTGAGAAAACTTATATTTTTACGAGTGCTTTAAAACTTATATTTTCACATTTTCATGAGTGCTTTATTCACGAGTACGTGCTTTAAAACTTATATTTTCAGGAGTGCTTTATTCACGAGTGCTGCTAAAGTACTCGTGTGAAAATATAAGTTTTCTCACATGTCGATGAAAATAAATCCTATATTCACTCCAAACCAACAAATATCCTCTATTTATTTGGTAAAAAAATATTTTCATATGTATTACATATGTGTTACTTTCATATAAAATAAATATGTAAAATACATAATATTATGTGGCACATATGCAAAACCGAATTTCATGCCTAGATATTTTTCCTGTGTATACATGAGGGTTTATATATCGTCTGCTGCAGACACAGAGAAGATGTGTGTATTCTTACGCGATTAACTGTATGTAGAACTATTTTTCAACAGCCTCGTCCGATGAAAATCAGCCCATTGAACACAATGCAATAAAGGCTATATTTAGAGATCAGTCACAAGTTCCACAACATTCGTTCGCTTAAATATACTTTTATTCTGTGAATTAAACACATTTGGCTAGCAAACGGTCCATATCTGGAATAAAACACCGATTCAGTTTTTCAACATTTCGCGTCATTCATTCACACTATGCGTATTTTAAAATAAACATCTGTCAAAACCACATCTCTACCTAACCTCTGGGCTCATACTCACCAAAGAAATAATCCTGACAAACACAGTAAAATACTTACTATTCATGACAACAGACATACTACTTTAACCTCAGGTTAGATTTAACAATGAAATAAAACTAATCTTGGGAAAAACACATGCAAACTGGAACCTTTGGATTTTTTCAAGGAACTATTTTAACACCCTACGACTCGGAAGTACTTCCTGACTGGTCTGACACCTTCTGTCACAAGGCAAGCAAAGTGACAATGGGTGTATATTACTGCGCGTTTAACTGTGAGAATAGTTATGTAGAGAACTATTTTGCGTTGTTTGGTGAAATACTCAAAAATCGCGTGATCGCAATAGGTAGGATACTCTTCGAGTATCCACCTAAAAACTACTATCTGACCAGTTCGCTTCAAATTTTAAATTGGTGGTATATTAGTATCAAACTTCGCTTGAGTCTTCCTTCGCTCTAGATATCGATTTATGTATTTCAACAGTTTGAAAGGTTTCTCCATCCCTTTTTGCGAAGCAGATTTATTTAACGAATTCAGCGTTACCGCCTCTCCATCTGCTTCGTTGCTTTCCAAAGCTGACTGTGATTTGTTGGCGTTATCAGCGTTCGACGTTGACACCAACGAGCCTATGGGTGGCAGAACGGTAACCTGTCCGCCGTTTGCGCTGTTTAGACTCGCAGTTGAGCCGCGGTGAGACGACGACTCGTTAGTCTGTGACGCGTAGAATAAGAACAAGTCGTCGTCATACGTCCTCCTGTATATTGGCGGAAGTTCAGCCTGCAGGATGCGACGCCGCTCCTCGAGTTTGTTTCGTTTCCTGACTTCCTGTCTCCTGTCTACTTTTCGCTCTTCGCGAATGTGGTTACGGACGCCGTTTGCGAGTATACTGAAATGAACAAAAGCAAATATATTTTATTGTGCAGACGATTCACCATCGAATGTCAAAGACCGGGGGGGAAAACAAAGTCAGAGGCAGATAAAAGTTACGCGTGCGAATGGCGAATAACGCTTTCTGATAAAGTCCATGACTCCATAATGTAAAGTTTGATAGGGTCGACTTATTTTGTTCAACAGAACCATTCGGATTCCTTCATAAGAGTGAACCAGTAAAAGCATAACTTGAAGCCCGTGTGTCTCCGTATACCAGACAGCGTGTAATGGTTAAAGTAGCTATCCCGCCAACAACAGTCCAAGTTTACAATATATCTGTACCGTTTCTAAATCTACTGACGACGAGGTATATAAATAACTTACAACATGTTTTCAGAATCTAAACTCCATTGACACAATCTAAACGGCTTTAACCAGCCAGGCCTAATCCAAAAATTGGATCGTTGAATTACCAACTCATAACTCATTTTACGCATATTCAATCACGGGTATTTTAAGAACCCATGAACAAATCCTATACTTTCAATCGGCACATATACATTATTATATGACCGAAATACCTTTCTTCTTTAAACGGTTTTGAAGTGTAATTTTGCCGTTACGCAACGGGATAACCAAATCTAAGTTCATTGTTTAAATGTGTTGTCTAACATTTACAGAGAAAATGCTAGAGATGTGCCCCCATCATGTTTTCAGCAATTTTACATCGTCATTCCTATACGTATATAATAGAGCATGAGTTGTGCACGTGTACGGGGAGATAATGCACGAGCGTTAGCGTACACGTGCAAGACGCATGCTATTGTATTTGTACCACAATAACTGGCATATGCTGTGTATATCCTCGGGTATTACACGATGCATAGTGTGTATTTAGGATATTGTGGTACAAATCTCAAATATAGTATTTGTGTTACTATACCATTTTGACACTGGAAGATGTATAGTACAAAACAAGAACGAATTCGACGGCGCAACATCGCAAATACCCACGTCCCTTACCAAACATATAGGCTTCTGGCGACTATTTGCTGCAATTTTGCGGCAAACATTGCTGCAAAGCTTCGGCAGACAAGTTTGCGGCGAAGTTGCGGTACACTTTTACCATGCAAATGAGGTCCTTAAGTCGTTAAAGAAGAAATGTATTATTTATAAAAAAATAATATATAAATATATATATGCAGAATATATATGTTCACCTTACCTATAGCTGATGTAACCTTTCTTTCGTTTGGTAAGCCTGCTGGCTACTATGGCCAACTCTCGGTCTCCTAGAGGACACCCAATCCTCTACACAAATAGAAAATGAAGAATTAACATAAAAAAAGCCCCCACGGGTCACAATAATCAAACTATCATCTTGTCAAAACGGAGCCTACACCAAAACGTATGTACAAGCATTGCGCGTTCCGTTCCTATTTGATGCTGTTATGGCTGTAAACATTTACTCAAATTATTCAACACATTTACACATTTGTATCTTTTAACAAGGGGCCCAAGAGGGCCTGTAGACGCTCTACATGTATGATATGATTCAAAAACATAAACATGATATAGGCCAACCCAAGAAATATGTTTCCTATATAAAACTCTATGTAAACTTTGGGTTATCGTGGCGGCCATTTTGAATATTTGACGACAACGAAAAACACAAACTTAATAGAGGCCAATAACAGGAACATGCATATGATATTTAACTAGAATGGAATAAGTGGTAATATGTTGTTGATAAATGTCCTTAAATTTTACCTAACTTTAGCCATGGTGGCCATCATGGATGACTGGAGGCCCCAAAAATGCAAATCTGAGGGGGACTTACCCAAAGATCATTGTGATCAAGTTTCATCAAAATCCTTCAAGTAGTTTCAGAATAAGATGTCATTTTTAACGTTTTCCTATATAACTCTATGTAAACTTTGGGTCGCCGGAGCGGCCATTTTGATTATTTGACGATAACGAAAAACACAAACTTGATAGAGGCTAACCCAAGGAACATGTATATGATATTTCACAAGAATGGAATAAGTGGTTTCGGAGGAGATGTCGTTTGAAATTTCCTTAAATTTGACCTAGTTTTAGCCATGGCGGCCATCTTAGATGACTGGCGGCCGTGAAAAACATAATCTGAGAGGGACTATCCCAAATATCATTGTGATTAAGTTTCATCAAAATCCTTCAAGCGGTTTCAGAGAAGATGTCATTTTTAAACTTTTCCTATATAACTCTATGTAAATGTTGGGTCGCCGTGGCGGCCATTTTGATTATTCGACGATAACGAAAAACATAAAGTTAATAGAGGCCAACCCAAGGAACATGTATATGATATTTCAGAAGAATGGAATCAGTGGTTTCGGAAAGGTCGTTTGAAATTTACTTAAATTTGACCTAGTTTTAGCCATGGCGGCCATCTTGGATGACTGGCGGCCGTAAAAAACACAAATCTGAGAGGAAATATCCCAAATATAATTGTGCTTAAGTTTTATCAAAATCTTTCAGTCGGTTTCAGAGAGGATGTAATTTTAAACCTTTTCTTGTATAACTCTATGTAAACTTTTTGTCGTCGCCGTGGCGGCCATTTTGATTATTTGACGATAACGAAAAACACAAACTTGATAGAGGTTAACCCAAGGAACATGTATGTGATATTTCACAAGAATGGAATAAGTGGTTTTGGAGGAGATGTCGTTTGAAATTTCCTTAAATTTTACCTAGTTTTAGCCATGGCGGCCATCTTGGATGACTGGCGGCCGCGAAAAACACAAATCTGAGAGTGACTATCCCAAATATAATTGTGGTTAAGTTTCATTAAAATCCTTCAAGCGGTTTCAGAGAAGATGTCATTTTTAACCTTTTCCAATATAAGTCTATGTAAATTTTGGGTCGCCTTGGCGGCCATTTTGATTATTCCACGATAACGAAAAACACAAACTTGATAGAGGCCAACCCAAGGAACATGTATTTGATATTTCAGTAGAATGGAATAAGTGGTTTCGGAGGAGATGTCGTTTGAAATGTCCTTAAATTTGACCTAGTTTTAGCCATGGCGGCCATTTTGGATGACTGGTGGCCACGGAAAACACAAATCTTTGAGAAGCCCTCCCAAGTAACATTGTGATGAAGTTTCATCAAAATCCTTCGAGCGGTTTCAGAGGAGATGTCGATTTTATAAAATTGCTAACAGACGGACAGACAGACAGACAGGCGGACGGACGACGGACGAAAAGTGATCGCATAAGCCCTCCTGGCCTTTGGCCAGTGGAGCTAACATTGTATCTTTTAAAAATAAAAAGAAACAGTAACGTTTTTCATTATACGGCAATTTAAGTAAATTATGACGGATGTTCGCCTTCACTTCATTTTGCAATGCGTATCATGCAGCGGTGGGACAGTGTGTCCGTCCGCCCCAAACTGTGATTTAGAACAAATAAAATATACAATAAAAATGGAATGATAGCGTTTGGTAGGTTTTTTTGTTGTTGTTTTGCGTTTTTTCGTTTTTTTGTTTAAGAATGTGTTTTTTGTCAGTTGGTTGTTGTCAATTAATTGTTAAAGGCTGAACCCAATTATTTCTCAGTCCTGGATATACGCATGGTTTTACAGAATAAAAGCACCAGCATCGTAGATTAAACATTGTATATTATGGCGAACGTGACTGGCGTTGTTCGTTTACCTTAAGTCCCCTTATAAAGTGATCTTTGCTCACGTGTCCTTCATTGCTCGTATCGAACATCCGGAACAGGTCTATAATACGGATACCAACTACTCCTAGGTACCGCACAACCAGGCTGATAGGATCTTCTGGCTTCTCTGCAGTAGAATTTAAAAACAAACTAGAACGAATTCGACGGCGCGCCATCGCAAATACCCACGTACGTTTTCTTCACACAGGCCACCAACACCCACCACACACACACACATACATTGGAGAACAGCATACTATTATGCACTGTAATCCCTTCATCAAAATATTCATTTGAGACATAATTAAAACCAATTGACCCCCTGATACCCACCACCCATCCCCTACAACCCCAACCCCAGGGAAGACGTCCTAGTTTTAAATAATAAATCATTTGACATGCTGTGTATTTCTTTCATAGATGACTATTACCAACTAATGTGCAAAAGTATTAGTGTATTTGATGCACCCCCCCCCCCCCCCCCCCCCCCCCATCCCCACCACCAACACCACCACCACACACACACACACACACACACAGACCCCCAACGATGAAGTAGGAGGAAAGAAATATATACAGTGTAATCCCATCATCATAATGTTTCATTTGAGACATAATTAAAAAAAACAGACGTCCGAGTTCGAAATAATAAAATCGTTTAATATGTTGTTTATTTTTCATAGACAGTTACATACACCACCAATTATGTGCAAAACTATGCAAAAATTACAGTGTAATTGAATTGTTTGTGTAATTGACCTTTTGAACCCCTGAGGCCCTGGGTGCAGAGCCATCATCATATTGTTTCATTTGAGACATAATTACAAAAAAGAAAATCCCCCAGATCCTCCTCCCACCCCACCCAACCCATCCCGGGTCCCTGGGCAGACGTCCGATTTCGAAATAATAAAATCATTTCATATGTTGTTTATCTTTCATGGACGATTCCATACACCAAGTTATGTGCACAAATATGGAAAAATGACAGTGTAATTGAATTTTTAGTGCCATTGATATTTTGACCCGCCCACCACCCCCACAGGGCCCCTGGGTGCGGAGCCAAAAATAATGTTGCTCTTGCACGCCGTCATCATATGCTGAAGTCATACCCTAAGAAGTTTGGTTGCATTTCGTTCAGAGGTTAAGGAGGAGATATGGTAACGGATGGTTTAGGAGGAGATATGGTAACGGATGGACAGACGGACAAACGGAGGCGATTTTAATATACCCTGCTTTTTTGAAAAAACATGTGTATAAAAATAATTGACCCCCTGTTATCCGTCGCCCAACAACATCATCCTCATCATGTTTCATTTGAGACATATTATAAAAAAACAAATGGCCCAAATTCCCTCGCCACACCTCACCTCACCCCCACACCACCCCCACAACCTTCACCACCCCCGTCTCACCTATCCTGGGCCATAGTACGGGTTCGAAATAATAAAATCGTTTGATATGTTGTTTAATCTGTTCATAGGCAAATTACATACACCATGTTATGTGCATATATATGGAAAATGACCGTGTAATTCATTTTTTAGTGTATTTGACCTTTTGACCTCCTGAGGGCCCTTGGGTGTGGAGACATCATCATAATGTTTCATTTGAGACATAATTATCACAAATAAAACAACGCCTCAACTACCCTGGGGCCCCAACACCGGGCAGACGTCCGAGTTCGAAATAATAAAATCGTTTGATATGTCGTTTATCTTTCATAGACGATTACATACACCAAGTTATGTGGAAAAATATGGAAAATTGAATTTTTAGTGTATTTGATATTTGGACCCCGACTGAAGACCCCTGGGCTCGGAGCCAAAATAATGTTGCTCTTGCACGCCGTCATCATATGGTGAAGTCATACTCTAAGTTTGGTTGAATTCCGTTCAGCGGTTTAGGAGGAGATGCGGTAACGGACGGACGGAAGGACAGGCGGACATACGGAGGCGATTTTAATATACCCTGTTTTTTTCCAAAAACGTGGGTATAATAAAACCTTAAATGGACACACGGCACTCTTGAAGCATGTATCAAACATTCAAGTTAGCACCTCGATTTATTAATCAATATCATTTTGAATTTAAATCTGTTTGCATATAATTAAAAACAAATCATATAAATACAAATTTGATTTTTCAAATTACTATCGTTATTCTGCCATATGTTTAAATAGTTTATTCAATTGGTGAAATATCATCACCAACAATTAGTCAGATGCAAAAACAATTTGGCTTTTAACTAGTCAGATAATTATTAATATTGATTTGCAAATATGCAAGTTATGAAGAACAGCGGCATCCTGCAGGATAGAAGAACCGCCAGCCTGCAGGAGAGAACAGCCGCATCTTGCAGGATAGCACAGCCGCCAGCCTGCAGGATAGAACAGCCGCCAGCCTGCAGGTTAGAAGAGCCGCATCCTGCAGGATAGAAGAGCCGCATCCTGCATGATAGAACAGCCGCATCCTGCAGTATAGAACAGCCGCATCCTGCAGGATAGAAGTGCCGCATCCTGCAGGATAGAACAGCCGCCAGCCTGCATGATAGAACAGCCGCATCCTGCAGGATAGCACAGCCGCCAGCCTGCAGGAGAGAACAGTCGCATCTTGCAGGATAGCACAGCCGCCAGCCTGCAGGATAGAACAGCCACATCTTGCAGGATAGCACAGCCGCCAGCCTGCAGGAGAGAACAGCCGCATCATGCAGGATAGAACAGCCGCCAACCTGCAGGTTAGAACAGCCGCATCCTGCAGCATAGAACAGCCGCATCCTGCATGATAGTACAGCCGCATCCTGCAGGATAAATGAGCCGCATCCTGCATGATAGAACAGCCGCATCCTGCAGGATATAAGAGCCGCATCCTGCATGATAGAACAGTCGCATCCTGCAGGATTGAAGAGCCGAATCCTGCATGATAGAACAGCCGCCAGCCGCCAGCCTGCAGGTTAGAACAGCCGCATCTTGCAGGATAGCACAGCCGCCAGCCTGCAGGAGAGAACAATCGCATCTTGCAGGATAGCACAGCCGCCAGCCTGCAGGAGAGAACAGCCGCATCTTGCAGGAT
The DNA here is from genome assembly GCA_037043455.1 of Cyrtodaria siliqua. Taxonomy (NCBI): domain Eukaryota; kingdom Metazoa; phylum Mollusca; class Bivalvia; order Adapedonta; family Hiatellidae; genus Cyrtodaria; species Cyrtodaria siliqua. Next base: position 84,768 of record JAWPHD010007769.1, read on the forward strand.
AGCACAGCTGCCAGCCTGCAGGATAGAACAGCCACCAGTCTGCAGGTTAGAACAACCGCATCCTGCAGGATAGAACAGCCCGCATCCTGCAGGATAGAAGAGTCGCATCCTGCACGATAGAACAGCCGCCAGCCTGCAGGAGAGAACAGCCGCATCTTGCAGGATAGCACAGCCGCCAGCCTGCAAGAGAGAACAGCCGCATCATGCAGGATAGAACAGCCGCCAGCCTGCAGGTTAGAACAGTTGCAGCATAGAACAGCCAAACTCGAGGAGCGGCGTCGCATCTTGCAGGCCAATATACAGGAGGAAGTATGACGACGACTTCTTCGTGCTTCCGTGGCTGGGATGGTAAAGGCGCTATGTTATCCGTAAGAATCGACACTTTCGCACTTACAAGTCGAGCCCCCGCTGGGATTCGATGTATATGTATTAACTATTAATTACTTCACTCAAATTATACGTAAGAAAACTTTAGGCAAGTTCGAATCAGTCTGCTATCTTAACAGTTTACGATCGAGCTCTCGCCCGACCGGGACTCCCCGACCGAGAGTGTATCATGTCTCCACTCTGTTCTTATCGAGTCCAATCCTTCAGTGCTTATGAATCCCGAACACTGGTTCAGGCCAAATTTATATAGCATTATACTGTATCAGATTCTTACTGCCATGTGTGCTTTACGCACTGGACTCAGCAGGGTTCAAATCACTCGTTGTTATGGCCTCTCCTAGCAATATCGCCCCGACGAAGCTCCAGCTGTCAATAACGCCCCTAAATGGCGTATCACAACAAAAGGGACGCAACACCTATATATACATCGGTTTTATTGTGAAACGCCATTTAAAATAGATTAAGGGGTGGAAGTTTTGTATTGCAATCGTTTAGTTGAAGCACCTGTTGATATTGATAAAACACATGCTATTGTTTAAGAGTTATAAAATGGTTTAGATGTATATGTTTCTTATATTTTGTCACTATCTACACGCAATTTCATTTGAACCCCTCCCACTGGACTTGAACTTTAAAACTTATTCAAAACTAGTCCAAACTAGATTCAGACATCAAATCTCAACATTTTTGAGTAAACATAATAATTAACCTGGTTCCTAGACCGGTGCTTAAAGCACGAGCTACTTGTGGCTGTGATTCTTAGATCAACTACAGCCACACATATCTGTGACTCATGATTTGACCAGTACCAGCGTCAGGCATGTACGTCACAAATGAACTCTGCGGTTTGACTGATAAGGCCACCGTTTCATAATTGGCACTGTCGAAGCACTTACATTTCCCAGTAACCTCAGGCTTCGTGTATTGGCCTGGCCTTTTTTAATAATATAAGTCATGTATGACTCAGTCATGTATGTTAGTCATACTCATTCCCCAAAATCGGTTACGACCAATATCTTCAAATAATTACACATCCTATACATCACGCCTTTACCATCCCGGCCACGGAGGCACTAAAATAAAGAATAAATGCGTGACAATTTATCCTCAAAATGTCATTATAGTTCACAAAACAAAACAATTAGGAAATAACTAAAACATTAGGTATCTACATTTAAGTGTTTCAACACCTCGATTTCCTACCTTTCCGTATGCCAACGACGTCCCTTGTGTCCAGACTACCACCATGCGTGATGGAAAATTTGCGGGTTTTCTGAATCTCTTCTGCAACCTTTAGAACAGCTCCATTGACAGGAATGTTCTGATAAAAATAAGATTTTAACATTTCACAGCAGGGATATACATTGTATCTCCGATGTCTCTCGATACACTGACAATTCACAATAAAAGAAACACTCAAAATTGGAATGTATATGTTCATCTCATGACTATATCGGGCGCACAAATAAAATAACGTGGCTTAAGGTTATGTGGCTACCAAGACATATAATTTAAAATAGTCAACTCTACTTTTTAGTCAGCGTATGAGTATGAACAAGTACTGACAATGGACATAATGCATGTCCGCATTTTATGTGTCCATTTTAGACGATTTAAAGGGGCTTAATTTTAGCCACATAGGACATCAGTTTTGCTAAAATTAAACATCCATTAGGTGACTAGCCACGCAATGTAAGCCAAACAAACAAACCTACTTTGTAAAAATAATTAGCCACATACGAGTGCGTGAACGCATACTAATAGAAAATGTGTCCATGGGACAGGAACGCCCCGCTTTACATTTTAGATATTAATTATAAGAATAGTATTAAGCAAAGTGTGTTTGCGTATTACTAACTTGTGTTTAAATTGAATCAAGAATCTATTTAAGCCTATGGTAGAATAAGAGGAAAAATTAAAACTCAAAATTGTATTTAATTATTTGTAACCATGCTAAATCGATACTGGATTAATAAATCGAGACTCTAATTGTAATGCCTGATAACAAATAAAGATTGCCATGTGTCCCTCGAGTGAACTTAGAAACTGCGGAAATGAAAACCCTTAGACCAAAATATATGACATGTTTGTTTGAATGGTGTTTTACGTAATTATAGCACAATATGAAGTGTTAAAGTAGACCAATACATACTCTATGGTCTACGTATTGTTGGAATGTATATAGTACTCTCAGATTCATCCGCGTATGAATTTGGAGGGCGTAGGGATATCGATCGGTGACTTAATGACAGAGGTAACTAAAAACCTTTATTGTTAAATGTAAGTCAAGGTCGGTCACGGTGACCTACTTTTCGTCAAATGTAAACGGTTCTTATCGATATGTATCAGTGAATGTATGTTGAAGAGGTAATCGGTGAAACTGAGTTAAATGGAAACTCTAACGATACTAGAGGCGATCTGAAAAAGTAACTGTCAATCCGAAAAAATACAAATAAAAGCTATCATAACGTGCTTCAGTTTCATTTGAAATGCGACCATGCATTACACTGAGCCGCGCGGTATCTTCAGTTTAATTAATGTTTATAAAACAAATGTCTGATCCAGAATTCTCGATGACTCGGCCGTTTTTGTTGTTACATCTTAGATTAATTCATTGTTAGCAGTTGTACATGTAAATAAATATAAGTGTAACTGAATAAAAAAATAAATAAAAAAAAGTTACTTTGGCACCGCATGAATTAATATTAATGATTTCGACAACAAAATCTAGCTGAGTGGTCCAGGGCTTTTTTACCTTATGTAGCAGAGACCTGTAAAATATACTGTTTTTTTGCCAGAAATATTTCCCAATCAAAAATTAGCAGTCTGTCAGAATTTGAGAAAAAGCATTCTGCAATGTGTTTTTATCTGTTCTGACTGAGAAGTCAATACTTATAATAAATAATGGATGAAAATATAAATAAAGCATAGTATGGTCAGGGAGTACTTAACTGATGAAATCTTAATCTTTCCCACAATGGGAAATAAGCGCGTTGCTTTTTCTCAAAATGGGCAGACATGGGCCTTTCAAAATTTTGTAAAAAAAAAGCCCTTTGGTCGAATTTTGCACACCAAACCATTTCATTTACATGTATTTCATATGCACCGAAACACATTATTCGTATTCGGGTCGACACCCAAATTCATACAGCTCTAGTCCTTTTAACCAAGGAGTGACTGACGGACGGGTGGAAGGAATAAGTAACACTGTACTATCTGTAAAACGATATACAATCTCCGTTACAGTGGTGCGATACATAAACAATATACAAAATTTAATGCATATCTTCTCTAATGCCCACAGGACTTCTCTAAAATAGTTGTGGTCTCGAATTGTTACGAAATACATATATTACGTTGGTTCGTGTAAGTAACTACTGTGATTGGGCGCTAGTTTTGTCGACTTTTCAGACAAAACAATGTAAGTAGTACATAAATGAGTTATATAGCACAGAAACAGACATCTTCAGTGGTGAATAAAATACCTTACTTTTAAAATCCGTTGACAAAAACAAAATTTAAACTGCTAACGATGTTTTGATAAGACATTTTCAATGCAAAATTCTGCAACAACATTTAGAATAATATTTATAACACGGGGAAAATATAGGCTGTAGTACAATATTTATTTCTTTGATTTTCAAAACAAAGGTATTTTTTGTTTAACACTAGAATATCAAGTTCCAATGACATATATTTAAAAAAAAAATTTAATGTTCGTGTAAATTTGGAAAATGCTATGACTGAATCATGAGCATGATGAGCCCGAACAAAAAAAAATAGGTAACGCGAATTATGAAATATTCTACTCACGTCCAACCCGATATGCAGGAGCCTGCTCCTCCGCGACGCCGTTGCTGTCAATATTTCAAAGCAACCTTCCATATTTATAGGATTACTTCCAATCTAAAACACAATGTAAAATACGTGCAACAATTAACTGGTGCTTATAAGTATATAAGTATATAAATAAGTATGTAAGTATTTAGACAAACAACGCTGGAGTTATTTTTCATTCCATGCGGTGATGGCGTAAAAGTAAAACGACCGTCTCGCATGCGGGTGGTGTGGGTTCAATCCCCGGTCGGGTCATACCAAAGACTTTATAGAAATGATACTAGTAGCTCCCTCATTACGTGGTCCGAGTATTAACTTTCATACCCCATCCAACCTTTTCTCCAAGAAGGGAAAACCTGGGGTATAAAATAAAACCATAATTTCGGCTTAAAAAGTTTGCACATTGTAAAATTAAAACATGTATTAGGTAACTGTAAACAGGTTATCACATTTTTTCAGTAAAATATGTTTTCAACTAGTTTTTTTTTTGTCTAAATATCCGTTATAAAATCCTGCTAATATAAGCTTTCCCGTCAATTAATGGAATTAAGGCGGGACCACGTAATGTTGATTGACGCTTAGCATAAAAATGATAGTGCAAGGACTGCTCGGCACAGTATAAGCATATGTCTATGGCGTTGTATTCCAGTGTGGTAGCACTATAAAGTTGACCGTATAGCTCACTGCTACAAGCATAGACCATAGTGACATGACTACAATATTGTTTAAAACGACGTTAAACCCCATACATACACACATATATACAGTTTAATTAAAATCACTGTAAAATGCATACATACACTGTAGCTGCATTGGCATGACAACAGTGTGCGAATTATTTAAATACATGTAAAAGACAAACTTGTTGTAGATCAGCAGGGTATTTTGATGTCAGGAAATAGTATCTTTCAAATGATTTTCGGATTAACAATTAATAAACTCGAGTACAAACAAGATTCCCATAAAACAATCGTCTCGCCAACACTGCGTGTTCACACACTACAAAGTAATTGAATGATTTATGAACAAGGTAAACACATCACATTTAAAAGAGCCTAACAACCACACACATACGTACGCACGCACATTAGCACGATGTCACGCTGTCACACACATAATTTAAATATAACATAACATAACATAACATAACATAACATAACATAATTTTATTCAGCATTAAACCACAATACAATAGTTTATAGCCTACATATACATCTGAAAATACAAAAGTCTGTCTCTCCCTTTCATGGTGACTTATATCCGTCAGCAATATATAATACGTTTTACCTGGAGGAAAGTAAATATGTATGTTTTAAATTAACCACACTTCTTTTTATTTATTTGCAATTACAACATATCGTCATAAATTCAAGTTCATTAAATAGCATTAGCCATAGATGTACATATCACTCACACTCAACTATATCAAGTTCACCCACTTTCGTGATACATGCATATGTACATTAATTATTTTGAATGCGTTTTTTAAAGGCATAATATAAATATTTACTTAATTGTTCCAAATTATTTTTAGATTGCTTTGACATAAGAGAGTCTAATTTATTAAGTGTTGGCCATCTGCAGAAATATCTAGGCAGAAATCTTGTTCTTAGTTCAGGGTAAAACGGGCACACAAGCAAACATGATACTCATTCTCAATAACTCACATATTGCAACAAATACAAACCCTTCCACTCCGTTCAATATTATTAAGTCTACCTATTTCGATAGCAAGTGCATGTGCAGATATTCTAAATTTCGTTAAAGCAATTCGGAATTTAGGAGTAGTAATTGTACTTAAATACTGTTCATAGTTAAAATTAAATTTAAATCTACTATATGTCAATAGTCTGCTAGAAGTATTGATAGATCCAAACCAAGATTGCTTGTATTGATCTAAAATTCTGAGTTTAATTTGATCGTAAGGGATATCGATCGTTAGTTGACTATGCCAAACATCCGAAAACCCAAGATTTTCTAATTCTCTCTTAATGTGCCAGGCCCAGTTCATGCGATTAAACCTGTGATTATTATTGTGTTCGCATTCTTGTTTTATCATGATGTAAGTTTTATAAATCAAGGAATCGCGTTTGGTAAGCACTTTTACCCAGTATTTAAGCATTCTCAGTTTTCTGTATATTTTTAAAGGGTAGCGACCTAGCTCACCGTATAAACCTTCTAAATTTGTCGATTTTCTGACACATAAGATGTTTCTGCAAAATTTATTATGAACAATTTCTACGTTAGGAGCTTCATGGAAACCCCACACTTCACATGCATAATTTAAAATAGACCCAACAAGAGAGTCAAATAATTTACACTTCTCATTGATTGGGATTGTTATTTGATTAAATACATTATATAATTTATGTAATGAGTATGACGCATGCTGAGCTAAATTCTGTTGGGTTCTTGATCACAGTGATATACGAATTGTTTAACTTTTAAGACCTATTGAAATGCAAGGTTGTGCTTGACGAAAACTCGTGCATAACATACACGTCTAAAGCTGTCGGGCCTCATTTGGTAATCGCGGGCCAATATCACAAAGGGGCACACCTACCCCAGTTAATATACTCGTATTATTCAGAATAAGTATAGGCCTTTGACATAAACGCAAACTTTTACGCAAACACTCAAGTTAACGCCTCCGCCGCCGAAAATAAAAGTAATTTAGTCTCTTTTCTTCAAAAGGGTGAGACAAGTCATTGCTCACCTTTAACATCTGTAATGTGCTATTTCTCTTGATCCCCTTGGCGATATAGGGCACGCCATTCCAGTTGATTCTATTGTTGCTGACGTCAAGGAACTTTAGGCATGTGTTTTCGCGCAGCGTCTCTTCCAAAGCGAGGCTGCCCTCGAATCCGAGACCGTTCATATTCAGGTTTAAGTTCAAGATGGAATTATTTATCTGCGAATTAAGAAAAATGCGTTCTTGAATGATTTTTTCATTTTCTAGTAAGTAATTAAAACTGCAAACAGAAAAAACGACATACACACGTAGTATGCATTGTTCGGCGCCCCAGATATGCGAACATGGTTATAGCTCCCATTCAGAGCAACCCACATGGAGTCCGTTAGCCTTACATTTGAATAATAATGTTATAACTCCATATAAGAGCAGCTTACATGGAGTCCCTTACACATTACCACGGCCCCGAACATGCTGAAATGTTTAACCTACCTGGTGTCCATTACACACTGCTATGGCCCGGCAATGCTGACATGTTTAACCTACCTGGAGTCCCTTATACACTGCTACGGCCCCGGACATAGGGACATGTTTAACCTACCTGGAGTCCCTTACACACTGCTACGGCCCCGGACATGCGGACATGTTTAACCTACCTGAAGTCCCTTACACAGTGACACGGCCCCGGACATGCGGACATGTTTAACCTACCTGGAGTCACTTACACACTGCTACGGCCCCGGACATGCGGACATGCTTAACCTATCTGAAGTCCCTTACACACTGCCACGGCCCCGGGAATGCTGACATGTTTAACCAACCTGAAGGCCCTTACACACTGCCACGGCCCCGGACAAGCGGACCTGGAGTCCCTTACACACTGCTACGGCCGCGGACATGCGGACATTTTTAACCTACCTAAAGTCCCTTACACAGTGCCACGGCCCTGGACATGCGGACATGTATAACCTACCTGAAGTCCCTTTCACACTGCTACGGCCCCGGACATGCGGACATGTTTAACCTACCTGAAGTCCCTTACACACTACCACGGCCCCAGACATGCTGACATGTTTAACCTACCTGGAGTCCCTTACACACTACCACGGCCCCGGACATGCGGACATGCGGACATGTTTAACCTACCCGAAGTCCCTTACACACTACCACGGCCCCGGACATGCGGACATGCGGACATGTTTAACCTACCTGAAGTCCCTTACACACTACCACGGCCTCGGATATGAGGACATGTTTAACCTACTCAAAGTCCCTTACACACTACCACGGCCCCAGACATGCCGACATGTTTAACCTACCTGGAGTCCCTTACACACTAGCACGGCCCCAGACATGCTGACATGTTTAACCTACCTGGAGTCCCTTACACACTAGCACGGCCCCTGACATGCGGACATGCGGACATGTTTAACCTACCTGAAGTCCCTTACACACTACCACGGCCCCAGACATGTTGACATGTTTAACCTACCTGGAGTCCCTTACACACTAGCACGGCCCCGGACATGCGAACATGCGGACATGTTTAACCTACCTGAAGTCCTTTCACACTGCTACGGGCCCGGACATGCGGACATGTTTAACCTATCTGAAGTCCCTTACACATTTCTACGGCCCCAGACACGCGGACATGTTTAACCTACCTGAAGTCCCTTTCACACTGCTACGTCCCCGGACATGCGGACATGTTTAACCTACCTGAAGTCCCTTACACACTACCACGGCCCCGGACATGAGGACATGTTTAACCTACCCAAAGTCCCTTACACACTACCACGGCCCCAGACATGCTGACATGTTTAACCTACCCAAAGTCCCTTACACACTACCACGGCCCCGGACATGCGGACATGCGGACATGTTTAACCTACCTGAAGTCCCTTACACACTACCACGGCCCCGGACATGAGGACATGTTTAACCTACCCAAAGTCCCTTACACACTACCACGGCCCCAGACATGCTGACATGTTTAACCTACCTGGAGTCCCTAACACACTACCACGGCCCCAGACATGCTGACATGTTTAACCTACCTGGAGTCCCTTACACACTAGCACGGCCCCGGACATGCGGACATGCGGACATGTTTAACCTACCTGAAGTCCCTTACACACTGCTACGGCCCCAGACATGCGGACATGTTTAACCTACCTGAAGTCCCTTACACACTGCTACGGCCCCGGACATACGGATGTGGTTCCAGCTGAGGTTTAGAAACTGTATGGACGTGGTGTCTCCTGCGACCATAAAAAAAGAATATCAAATAACTGAAACTGGCGAATTATACCCATTAAATAAAAAGTCTTTAGGAAGAACGAATTTATTGTATTGTAAATTACATTACATTATATTACATAATATTTCATTACGTAAAACACCATAGTGGAGCGCTATGGTCTAGTGGTAGAGCGTTGGACCCATGATCAAAAGGTCGTGGGTTCGATCCCCGCCATTGCCATATGCGTTGAATTCCTAACAAGACACTTTATCTGCATTTGCTTATCACTGGTTCCAGGAAGACATCGAGAGTGATTCAAATAAGTTCACAGAACTTTCACAGAACTTTCTTTACAATCGATGTAAAATAAATAAGTTTAAACTTTAAACTTAAAACACCTAACAAACAAATACATAATATAATATATTATATAATATAATATAATATGACATAACATAACATAATATAACATAAATATAATATAATATAATGTATATATAACATATCATATATATGATATGATATGATATGATATGATAATAATATAATATAATGAATATAATATATAATATTATGATATAATATAACATAACATTACATAAATATAATACAATATAATGTATATATAACATATCATATCATGTCACCTCATAATGATTGTATACCGGTACTGACCTATGGCTCTCCCCAGCGGTTTGGCCCCGGTAATGGATATTTCATTATGGCTAAGATCTAGCCATCGCAGACTGGAATTGTTCTAAAAATAAACTTATAAAATGAATATTTTTAATTATACGAATAAGAAGTTGCATAAGTATATACTTTAAAATGTATATTTAACTTTGAATTCATATTGGTTAAACTTAACATAGATCAATTTACTTATACGTTTTACATACTAATTTTTATAAATGTGTCATCAGAAGACATTTGACACCGAAACATTGACGCACATGGATGTGTTTCATATGTGACTCAGCGATTTGTTTAAATATGAGTGCATTAGCGCACTCCGTTTCACAAAGAAAGTTACTGTCTACAAACGGACATTTGACCTCTGTATGGCCTTGACATGTATGCGACGGACTTGTGTCGAGGAGTTACATGACACACCTACTAGATCTCACACTTTATTATCCCAAGTTATACTGGATTACCTCAATCCGCTTCAAAAAGAAAGATTCAGTCTACAGACGGACAGCTGACCTCAAGGTATGGCACTGACCTTGACCTTTGAGGTACGGACCCGTTTTGAGTACGCGACACATCTACTAACTTGTTGAGATACATTAATATCCGTTCTAAATTTACAGTACGGAAACAATCCAGTATGCGGCCGGACGGACAGACGGACGGGATGACGCAGGGAAGACTGCTTTATTTATCCATTGAACTTTTCGTTAAAACATTTTCGAGCGAACATATGGAATGTAACTTTAAATGTTATTTCAAAATAGATTAATATGAAAACGCAATATGGATTTTCTTTCATCCGAGATTTAACATGTTCTGCAGATGTAACATGTCCCCAAATACCATTACCATTAGCGTGTTCAAGGATTTCCTCAATCCTTTTACAATTAGTCATAAAGCCGAACTAAAATTAAACGAATTTGCTAAAGCTTGACATCAAATACAAGAAAGGCACGTGCATATTTGAAAAATTGTATTGAAAGTATTGTCGTTATATCCGTGAAGCTGTGTATCTGTTGTAAGATTTAATTATTTAATTAGTATCAGTTGTTAATGTGTTATTAAATCGAAGATTGCCCAGCATGATGAACACGATTAATAATCTTGGCTCGTTTACGTACTTGTATTCCCGAAGCTATGTATTCAATTTCTTTGTCACCGAGCCTTGTTCCTGCAAGTATAACAATATCATTGTTGCACTATATAATGGGGAAAACTTATCGACATATCGAGTTGTGTTAGATAAATCTTACTAGAATGAAAGATAAACCTTATAACAATGGTCGAGTTTGTGAGCGATAAATCTTACTAGAATAAGAGATAAAACTTACTAGACTGGTCGAGTTTGTAAGAGATAAACCTTGCTAGAATGGTCAAGTTTGTGAAAGATTAATCTACTAGAACGAGAGATAAACCTTACAATAATGGTCGAGTTTGTGAGAGATAAATCTTACTAGAATGAGAGACAAACCTTACAAGACTGGTCGAGTTTGTGAGAGATTAATTTTACGAGAATGGTCGAAATGTAATAAATTATTCCTACTAGAATGGTCGAGTGTTAGATATCAGCCTTACTAGAATGGCGGAGTTGTGTGAAAGATACATATCACTAGAATGGTCGAGTTGTGTGAGAGGGTTTGAGAGATCAAGTTTACTAAAAGTGTCGAGCTGTATGAAAGGTAAACTTTATTAGAAATGTTGAGTTATGAAAGAGATCAACCTTACCGGCAAGTTTGAGTTGCGTGAGAGATAAACCTTACCAGAGAGATTGAGATGTGTGAGGAATGCTGTCTCACGGAGAACCTTACCAGACAGATTGAGATGTGTGAGGAATGCTGTCTCACGGAGAACTTTACCAGAGAGATTGAGATGTGTGAGGAATGCTGTCTCACGGAGAACCTTACCAGACAGATTGAGATGTGTAGGAATGCTGTCTCACGGAGAACCTTACCAGAGAGATTGAGATGTGTGAGGAATGCTGTCTCACGGAGTACGTCGTCCAGAGCCATAGCACCTACCACGTCAATCACGTTGGATGATAAACCCTGCAAATAAAATAAAACAAGCGTTTCTTTTTCGTTGCGTTTCATTAATGCACGTGTATAAAAGGTAGAATCGACATTATCTACTTACTGGTCCTTTGGGATCATCAAGCCCATTGTGTGTTGATTTAAGTAGAATATCGCTTAAATGGAATGTACGACACAGCCAAACAATCTATGTTATGGAGAGTTCTGAAAAACTTGGGGAAAGGTGAAAGAATTATTAAAATCGGATAATAAACAAAAAAGATATGACCATTTAAAGGTTGTTCTAAAACGAATATGGGAGCCGCCATTTTTAGAACTATGATGTCATAGTTCCATATAACCATATATGGAATATTGATAAATATCATTTAAAACGAAGAAAATCACTGCAAATGAATACGTTTTTTTACTGGTCATATAAAGCATTATTGCCATTAAGTATTACATATTTTTCATACAGCTGCTGTCATATTTTCCCTATAAATCAGTAAATTTTCATATTTATAAATATTCCATATATGGTTATTTAGAACCGTGATGTCATAGCTCTCAAAATGGCCGCTTCCATATCCGTTTCAACAGAAACTTCAAATGATCATATCTTCTTTGTTTATCATCCGATTTTGATAATTCTTTCACCCTTATTCAAGTTTTTTAGACCTCTCAATAATAAAGATAGTTTGGCTGTGTCGCTACATTCCCTTTAAGTCGGTGCTAGGAGGCGTGAGAGGAGTTGCATCTTATAATTACTTCTTATGAACACACTCACTAAAACCGAGTCTGATACTTTTCTCTCTTGTTTGTGTTTGTTGCTTCCAAGGGATTACCTTTTCACGTGATGAAAAAAACTAGTTTCCCGGACCGGGATTTGAACCACAGCCTTGCACCTTCAAGTTTTGAAGGATGTACGCTGAACCACTAGACCACGGCTATCCATTGGTATGATGTAGCATTTTAACACTAAATAGGCTTTACGTAATAACTAGCACGCACCTACAAACTCATCAAGGCTACATATGGTTGTTTTGAGGCGAAGCATAAGTTTCATATTGCCAACATACGGTATTACACCAGTCAATGTTAATTTACACGTGCGACAAGATAGACTATATATTAATTGAACCATCTTGAGTTGCCTTCAAATATCTTAAAGTTATTTTGCCTCATAATAGATAATAGCTAGGATTCTATTTTCTCAAGTAGCGTTATAGTTCAGTGGATAAAGCACCTGACTTGAAATCAGATGGTCGTGTGTTCGAGCCCCGAAAGCAGCTAACTTTAATTCTTTTAAAAAGAACACGTTTACTATGTATACGATGTGCACTGGTCGATGTATTTACAGTAAATGATTTCCTGCGCTATATTTGCTCGAATAAGTACCCGATTTCGACATGAGCTGGTGAACATGAAGTTACAAATAAAAATAAAAAATCGATTGATATAGAGACTGTGTAGCTTTAAGCTACTAACTTCCGTCGTGTAGATGTAGACCTAATCGGCTAAAAATGGACTTAAGGAAAACTTGAATGCAAAACAGTTTCGTGCAGACGTGCGGCCGGACGGACGCACGAGAATAACTATATTTGTCCGCTCCACATTGGTGGTGAAACATAACATTAGAGAAAGACGAGTAAAGTAAAATTACAATACCAGACTTGATATATAGATGTTGTTCTTGAATATATTGATGATGGGTACCAGGTCCTCGCTAGTTAATCCGTTGTCTTCAAGATCCAAAGCCTCTAGGCATGTGTTGTGCTGCCGAAAATATTTAAAATTCACAATGGATTTTAATTTAAATCGGGCGACATTTTGTCTTGAAAAAAACTAACACGCCACATAATAACAAAATTACACTAAAAAGACGTTTATGTAGAGATTTAAAGTACTGGTTTATTAAGGGTTCTTAAAATACCCGTGAACGAATAGGCGTAAAATGAATTATGAGTTCGTAACTCTTAATTTGACGCTCCATTTTTGGAGTTTGGTCTGCTGGTTAAAGCCATTTATATTGTGCCTGAGTATAGAGTTTTGATTCTCTAGTCAAGCTATATATATACCTCGTCATCAGTAGGTTTAAAAACGGTGTACCTTTGTTGTTAAATGTAGTTGTTGTTGTTGGCGGGATAGGGACTTTAATCAAGCCTGGTGCCTAACCTAGCAACCTAACCAAATAAATAAATGTTGTATAAAAGGATTCATGTTTAGGCCCATGCATTATCTTTGGGCCCTTTAGAAAAGAAAATGTCTTTTTTTTTTTTAATACATTATAGTTAAAGTGCCGCGTACCCATAGTGCACACGCCAATGCCTTGCAGTGACTGTTGTTCATTCCCGCGTGCTGAAGTCTCATCTCGTGAACGTGAAGTTGTTCTACGACTCTCCGGATAGGTACAGTTCCTAAACGCTTGCATACTTCCGTGTACGTCACGTGACCAACTCCTTCGTTTTGCCGATCAAAATGTTCAAATGCTTGGCGTTCTTTCACTTGAACCTGCTTCTCTGTATATAATTTATTGAGCAAATTAAAATAAAAGAAGAAAAAAAAGAAGAAGAAGAAGAAGAAGAAGAAGAAGAAGAAGAAGAAGAAGGAAGAAGAAGAAGAAGAAGAAGAAGAAGAAGAAGAAGAAGAAGAAGAAGAAGAAGAAGAAGAAGAAGAAGATCATGGTACGTCTTGTAGGTATACACGGCAATCTTGACTTTTGAAAAACTCAAAGCGTCCCGTTAGTTTTTCTACATAACTTGCATTTGTTTCCAAGGGAGGGTGGAGAACAAAAGTAGCTGAAATTTTCGAAAAGTTGCAATTTTTTATATTAAATATCAAAATACACCATTCTCTTCAATATTTACTTTTCAGGACCTCGGTTTAGTCTTATTATGTGTTTATTTCATTCAAATAAACAAATTTAATGTTTTAGAATTGTTATTTTAGACAAAAAACGGATTTCCAATACTTGAAGAATGACGCCAAAACTTTCCAAAGTTGGCATAGAATAGAATAGAATAGAAGTTTGGAATACAATGGTTGCTTCGAATCGGAATACAATGGTTGCTTCGAATCGGGTTGTCTGACTGTATGTCTGTCTGTCTGTTTGCCAATATTCAATATAAATGGTGGTAAAATGTATTCCAATTTGTCAATGGATAATTTACTTGTAACTACGGCATTTTTTCAGTCATAATTAATTATCAAAAGCGGATGATTCATCCGGATTTTTTACCGGATTTTTAACTGTTTGTTTACCACAACGAACGCCATAGTTGGATAAAAGCCGAGTCATCGAATTCACTCAAATGGCCCACTTGTTTCGGAAAAAATCTCCAAGTAATATTACTTATAAGATTAGTTTAAAGTAAATAGTTTTTGCACATTAGTATTGGTTGATTACATTGCACCAATAATATATTCAAACCTATGAGAGAATAACGAAGAAAAGTTGAAAACTCAAAGTTGTATTTAAATATATGCAAGCAACTATGACGTCAAAATGATACTGGAGTAATAAAGTGATACGACATTTATAGTGTTGATAAAAACTTCAAGATTGCCGTGTGTCCCTTTAAAGAGAATGCTTCTGAACTATATTTGCTAAAATTAATAACCTCTCTTTTGGTTGGTTACTGAAGAAAAGCAATAAATTTAAACATACTTGGCTTTTGGTCATAATATCGTTTTATAGATGTACTTCTGAATGCATTTTAATATATACGATATAACATGTGCATGTATATATAGTACCACGCGAACATCAATAGACATTGTCTATTGTGGAGAAAGATAACATGTTGTCGAACAAATGTCTAACATGCCTCGGGTTCTTTCATTTGAACCTAATTTTCTGTAAATTATTGTATTGAGCATTCGGGCTAAATTTGAAAAACAACAATATACCATAAATATCAAAGAATACGATAAATATCAAAGAATACGATAAATATCAAATACGATAAATATCAAAGATAAATATCAAAGAATACGATAAATATCAAAGAATTTGAAAACGTATATCAATCTATATACTGTCTAGATAAAGATGCAACAAATAACAATTAATTGATGTATTGACGTCGCCATTAATCAAAATTGACGAAGCCAAACTTCGTTTAAAACTTAAAGGACTCAAATATTTGGCGTTCTTTTATTTGAAACTGCTTCTCTGTCAAATATTTTTTGAGAAATTATGCCATATTTGAAGAAATAAAATCTGATATAAATATCAATTAATTTGAATACGCAAAAAGTGTCCGGAGAAAGATAGAACATAAACAAATGAATTGACTTCGTGACTAAGTTCGCTTAAAAAACTGGCTCGCGTTCTTTCCTTGAACCTGAAAGGTTGAAATTTGACCTTAAACATTTACACAATGATACATATCTGCATTTGAACCTAAGTAGGGCTGTACGGTCATTACTTTCTCAGTTCCGATTAGTCTCGGCCAGCCAGACCGTATCATGCATATGTCTTACTTGCAGATATCGGTCTGGGCAGATTAGGCCAATTAAAGCGCCCACTAGCGATTAGCACAATTTATTCGCGCGTTTTTTTCACGCTCATAAAGTCGACGTTTGCGTGACGTCATGTTGTAAAAACAAGTACAACGTCAATTGTTGATGCATCATTTAAACTGTTTAACGTCACTTGCTGCTTCTCATAAGTTAAACATAAGAAAATATCATTAAATTAACTTAAAAACATGTTTTTTGAAAGTCTCGTTGAATATCTAAAAATCTCACCAAAATCGCCCAAAACGAGAGGGCGATTTTAAACGTCCTATTTTCCCCAGGCCCTGGTTCTGGATCCGTGTAGCATAGCGAATGAAGAAATCAGAAGCGGGCCGGGTGACAGAGGCTATTACTTTCTCAGTTCCGATGCGGTATATTATTATGAAGAAGCACTTTATTTCAAAATCAGTAAGGCCCATGTGATCATACAATATATACATTTATCATATAACTACCGGTGTGGGAGTGGAATAATACCATTATATTATATATTTTCGATATACCACTTTATATAAGTATGCAAATGAGCCTTGTATGCGCTGCCAAAAAAATCGATGCAATTCCCACGGTTTAGGTCGGTTTCGCGTTTTGAAGCAATAAAAGTCGATATGTGAGTTATGTGATAAATAGAATCTAACATTCGTTCTCATTCATTATTGAATTTATTAACCTCGTTAGCAAAAGTGATATAATGCATGCCAACACGTTTAATAAATTCAATAATGAATGAGTTAACCGACATAGCAAGATTCCTGCATACAAGTCATGTATAATACATATTTAATTTTGAATATTTTGTATTAAACAGAACTGAATATAAAGAAACGAGTAAACGAAACTCGGGTGGCATAATTCTCTACCTTAGAAATGATTATGTTACAGATGAAACGCTTATTTTTCAGAGTAATGATGATATTGTATGTATTAAGATTGATGGTAAACATTTTGCATTACAGAATGACTTATTTGTTTGTTTTTGTTACGTTGTTCCAGATGATAGTAGCAGACAGTCGATGATTGATACAAATATATTTGACAGGTTGATTGATTTTATTGCATGTACCAATTCAAATAATGAAACTGGTTTAAATTTTGTCTTGTGTGGGGACATGAACAGTAGAACGGCCGAATGTGCGGATTATGTTGCAGACGATTACGGTATTCATATGCAATTTTTACCTTATGATTACTGTAATGATCATGAAATAAAACGTTATTCTCGAGATGAAGGTAGGGTTAACAATAATGGTCATTATCTTTTAGATTTATGTAAACAAACTGGCTTACGTATTATGAATGGACGTGTTGGGAAAGATAGCGGTATTGGTAATTATACTTTTGTTGGGAATCGGGGTTGTAGTGTTGTTGATAATGTTGGTATGTACAGACAATTTTTTCCATTTATAACGGAGTTTGATATTTCACAGCCGAATATTTTAACTGACCATTGTTTAATTTCCTTTTGTTTTGAATTTGAAAAAACCAGTTTGTACAAACGACTTTGTAGATAACGATTACGTTAGAGTAAAACATAAATACACGTGAATAATGAGTTAAAATCTGAGTACGTTGAAAAACTGTCCACAACTGACATAACGCATCACAGATCATTGATGGTGTCGTAGCTCCATTATTTAAGAAACGGATACCTGGTAATTCTGATTATTCTCCAAACCCGCTACTTCAGAAAAATGCCTGGTATACTAATGAGTGTTTGAAAGTAGAACCAGTTTCTTATTCTTTTTAAATAAATACAGATTGGAAAAGAATGACGTCAATCGAATTAATTTAGTCAAGGCTAGATCTGAATATAAATCACTTATTCGTAGATGTAGATTTGAATATGATAGGAATGAAACATTAAAATTAGTCCAGGCCAAACAAAAAAATGCTAAGTTGTATTGGAATATGTTGAAAAAATGCGCAGGAATAAAACAGTCAAATATTCAAATTAGTACTTTTGAAAAATATTTCAAGGCTGTTAACAATCCAGATAGTCCATTTTTTACACCGGATGAAGATATTTTACACTTTGTTGATATATATGAAAACAATGAATTAAATATTATGTTTAATGAACTGAATGTTGATATTTCTGAGCAGGAAATGTTTAAAGGTTTACACCAGCTCAAAGCTAATCGCTCAGGAGGACCGGATATGTATATAAATGAGTTGTTCATGCACGGTAAACATATTTTAGCACCATACATAATTAAATTGTTTAATAAAGTTTTTGAAATTGGTTATTTTCCAGAAAGCTGGTCAGAGGATTATGTTATCCCCCTCCATAAAAAGGGAAATATAAATGACGTTTGAAAACTATCGAGGCATAACTCTATTAAGTACACTGGGGAAATTATTTACACGGGTTTTAAATAATAGGCTTACTGATTGGGCAGAAAATTATAGTGTTTATATTGAGGCACAAGGCGGTTTTAGAGCTAACATGGGAACAATAGATAACATTTTTGTGTTACAAGGGCTTATAACTAATTTTATTAATAGGAGTAAACAATTGTATTGTGTTTTTGTTGACTTCACGAAAGCTTTTGATTATGTTGTTCGTGACAACTTATGGTTCAAACTAATAAAGTTAGGTGTGCGTGGTAAAATATTTAATGTTATTAAATCTATGTATACTGCAGTAAAATCAAGAGTGAAATATTGTAATGAACTCAGTGAGGAGTACACATGTATGCTTGGAGTAAGACAAGGGGAATGTTTATCACCTTTTCTTTTTTCTATGTTTCTAAACGATATCGAAGATGAATTTATAAAACATGGTATTGAAGGAATTAATGTTAATATGTTTAAAGTATTTCTCGTATTATATGCTGATGATATTGTTATATTTGCAAACAGTAGTATAGAATTACAAACTAGTTTAAATTTGCTATCGGGATATTGTAATAAGTGGAAACTTGTTGTAAATACATCAAAAACTAAGGTTATGGTGTTTAAAAAGGGTGGCTCATTACCAAGAAATTTAACTTTTCATTTAAATGATAATGCATTAGATATTGTTAATAGGTTCAACTATTTAGGCATAGTCTTTACAACGGGTGGATCATTCACTGATGCACAGGCAACACTTGCAGGACAGGCTTTAAAGGCTATATTTAAAATGAACAAATGCCTATATAAATTTACTGAGTTATCTATTGAACACAGATTAGATTTATTTGATAAATTAATCACGCCAATTTTGAACTATGGGGCTGCAGTTTGGGGTTTTACAAAAGCTAATGCAATAGAAAGAGTGCATCTTAAATTCTGTAAGAATATGTTAAGTGTAAATAAGACAACGCAAAATGATTTTATATATGGGGAGTTGGGTAGAAAATCCTTTTTATGTCAACGGCATTTTATTATAATAAAGTACTGGCTCAAAATATTACATAGTAGTGAAAATAAGTATGTTAAAATAGTTTATGATATGATGATCAATGACATAACTGGCCAACCGAATAAATTAAATTGGGCTTTACTATTACGTGTTCTTCTGTGTAATATGGGTTTCCATGATGTATGGTTAGCACAAAGTGTAGGAAACGTTGAACTATTTTTGCTTGTTGTCAAACAAAGACTTCATGATAATTTTATACAAAACTGGCATAATAGATTGCAAGAATCAAGCAGAGCTTTATTTTATAATTGTATAGAGAATTTTAGATTTCAACCCTACCTAAATATGTGTAATATATCGAAATTTAGGCAAGCTTTAACTAAACTTCGCGTTTCATCACACAGACTTGAGATAGAAGCTGGACGATGGAGCAAACCAAATAGAACACCGGTTAATGATAGGAAATGTAAATTGTGCCAGTCTTTAGAAGATGAATACCATTTTGTTTTAATATGTCCCTTATATACAGACATAAGAAAACACTATATTAAAACGTATTATTTCATGCGTCCAAATATGCAAAAGTTCATTTCTTTGATTAATTCTACATGTAAAAAGCAAATAAGAAATCTAGCTATTTTTATTTATAAGGCTTTTAATAAAAGAAATGAGTACCTTTTTCCAAATAGGTAATACGAATTGATGTTGTAATGATATACATTTACTGTTTATATATGCATTTTGTTGTATAGCAACAGTATTTCACTCAAAATTGTATCACCTTCTCCACTAGCTACACATACACGTAATTGTGTAAAATTGCTAAGTATACTATGCATTTGTACTTTTTTGTTACATTGTCTGTCATGTTATTTTCATGTCTGTATTTGTACCACAAGGGCCTTAGTGCCTATTGGATTTTGAAATAAACTAAACTATAAACATATCAGATGTAAAGGATATACAAAGTTACACTGTTTACCTCTTACTTGAGAACGAAGAACAAACAAACAAACATTACATTACCATTAAGGATAGAGACCGGAAGATATATTGGTGAAAGACCCTGAAGAAAGACTTTGTCGTTTGTGTGATGCTATGGCAACTGAAAATGAATGTCACTTTTTTTTTTATCAATTGTTCATTTTACAGTCGCTTAAGACTAAATGTGTTTAGTGAACAATATAGAGACAGTGATTTTGTGCTAATGGGTGATACAAATAAATTAAAATATCTTTTGAACCTATTTCCACGAAAAGCTGCTAAGTTTCTTGCAAAAGCTTATCTAAGAAGGAGAACTGCGATATATAATCAGCAACAAGTAGCACTGTAATATATAATGGCTCAACATTTAAAACTGTATAGCATTTTCATCATTATTGTATATAATATAATCATTTTGTGTTGATTTTATGTTTTGTTGATACACCCGGCCCGTCGGGTGTATTAACCATTTTATTATAAATAGTATGCAACTATATATTTGTTTACACATGTCACTATAATAAATAAATGACTTACTTATATTGCCAATGTACACACATTTGATCTTAATATGCTTTTCAAACAATAATTACCTTCTTCCGCTTCCTCCAGATCCGTGTCGAAGTCAGAGCTGTGTCCCGACTCGAGGGAAACCAGTGGCACGTGGCCATTTGCACGGACGTCTAATTCATCAAAGCGTTTCATTCCTTCGACTATTTACAACCTTACTGTATAACTCATTATATCTATATGTAGATGTGTTTTTCTACTTATAAGACGTTAGTAACAAAGATCTACAATACCTCTAGTTTCTTTTAAATTTCTTTTCCATTAATCATAGTTTGAGCAATTATGCTACACAGTTGTATTTGAGGGGAAAAAAAGTACGATTTAACTTCGTTATAGACATTATTCACACGATTATTCATCCCATATTTACATTTTATCAAAGACACATGTTTTCCATATTCGGGACTGTGCAACACAAGTTTATGTACTAACGGTACCAATTAACGTCACATTTCCCGATATTAACAGACAAGCAATTCACACAAACTAAATATCCCCAAAACATTCCACTATAAAAACATTACCGCAACTTGCGCAATTCTTTTCTTCAGTTCTTCACAGTGCAAGTATAGATTGCTTTTCTTTCGACTTCTTAATTTTATCAATGTGTAACCACTTATATAAATAATTTAATTCACGAATAACAAGTCCATAGCTTCGGGTTAAACGTCCATTGGTTACAAGAAGTAAGCGTGGATAGGTTATTTTAGCTGTGTATCGTGTTTTTTTTCGCGTTTCAACCGAAGAATGGGAAGTCACGGATATCCATCAATATTTCATAGGCAACGTAACGGATAAATATCATTACCGTTGATTAATTGCCTAATCTTCTCAATTATTTATCAGCACGCTGTCAATCTTATTCCAAGATAATAATTAAAACGCGATATATTGAGGAATGAACGCGAAAGAGTCGTAGCTGTATATCAACAAAGAACGCGATACAATAGTCTCGTTAGATATGGCGTCGCATAGTCAGATAACCGGTAACTCTTGTTACTCCGCCATTGTTGCTTATATTACACGCAATAAAGACGTTTTACGGTCAACATAGTTTGTTCTCATCGCAGCGCGTTTAAAAATGCACGAATGAATTTGGCTTCTGTCCACTATTTCACTCAGAATCGCAGCTGGTTGGCAAGTTGATTGTGTAGACAATACGAGCCTGTTCGTAGGATGGTCCCGTGACATATTAAAGCATACAAAACGTAGCAGAATACTTAAATACATCTCACGAGGGGCGTAGTACCGAGTTATTTATATGACATATTTGAGATTCATTTATAAGTAGAACAATATCGATGATATGAGTGATTTTCGTAGACAACGGCAAAAAGCAATAACACTGTTGCGAACCACTGAATAAAAAGAATAATGTCATCCATTACATTCCAGACAAGAGAGGTTTGATAAACATGTTATATAAAAAACAATTGTGAATCTTCAATATGGAGGAAATAAAGATATATATATACGCTTTATCTCATTGCCCTCTATCACCGTGTGAAGTTCCATTGCAGGTATGAAAGCACTAATTATTTTCCCCATAGACACCAATGTTAAAGTGTCACATATTAATGATTTGCTGCAACTTCAACTCAAGTATGGATAATGCAGCAGTGTAATGTTCATATAGAAAACTATTTTTCCACTTGAAAAATCACCAGAAAACGTGGGTTCACAAGACATGTAAGAAAGTTCTTGTTTGTTTACTAAACAGGTCAATGGTACAGCAGTTTTTATTGATCGAGTGTTTTCATTGCTCACAAAGTGTAAGCATAGAGTCGAAATTTCGAAAATGTTCATCAGTGATCCAGTAAAACCTATTAATACGCTTCTTATACATATAACCACAAAATCGAATAGAAATGGGCATTATAGAATAGAAATGGGCAGTTTTCCCCTACTTATAATGCCCATTTCCATCAAAAAAGTAGGGATTACTTTTTATTATAGGAACTACATTCGACTACACCTCGGAGGTGAGGTTTACATGTAATTAGTGGTGGTAAACCTGCAGTCACATTAGTAGTTTTCAAGTAATGCTCCGGAGAAAAATTATAACATTACAAAGGGCAATAACTCTAGTTTAAATGAATACACAATACGCCCGTAATATAAAGAGTGTATGTGTAGTACATAGGTCAGAACATTCAAACTGATAGGAAATGTTCCAGCTAATGGTGTAACACACCCATTGATTGTTGCATTGAGTTGTGTGTGAATTAAAATTTAAATGCCATGATATCATTAATATCTGGGCCGAAATTAAAAATGAATAACTTACATTCTCATCACAAATGACACATATGCTGCCAAAAAATCCACAGAAAAATGGGGGTCATGTATCTTCTAAGAAAGAACTTGTCTCATGAATGAATGGTCCCTTTAAAAACATAAACACTGAGATGCCATAATATTGTATTCATACACTCATTTCCATATAAGCAAAATAAATTAAAAACTCACAATTTTAACATGGCAATGCTTGAAAAATGTAACAAATAGATCAACAATGAGATATAAACCAAACATAGCACTTTAAATTAATGAAAATGCCTTTTTTACAAAAAGAAATGAGAATTATTTATTGACGCCATTATGCGACTACCGCAGGCCGACACTTCCTGTGTTGCAATGGGTGTGCTACACCTAATCGGAAATGTCAAACTGATATTGTTTTTGCTATATAAGCTGCTTTGCCCTTTTATACAATTGAATTGAATGTTGTTTAACGGCTCATCAATACAGTATATAGGTTAAACGTTGGCTCCAGATCAATCAAGATGATTAATAATTAATTAGATGAAACGCCAATATAATTATAGATATTGGTTTTATTTTATTTTAAACATAAACTTATTCACGCCATATCGTTGGTGGCTTCGAGAATGGATTAAGTCAGTAGAATTGTGTTGTTCGGTGAACCAACACAACAAATTCATACGATATGTTTCACGCTACATTTACTCTAAACAAGAGCTGTCGGAGAACAGCGCAGCTCGTCTATACGATTTTTCAGAGAATAATAAATTATATAGCTAGTATATACCATCAGAAAACAAGGCTAAAACAATGTGGGGGTTGGGTTGGGGGACGGGGCTTGTATAGAAACTCGGGCCGATATAAAATTATGTGTGGAATTTTATTATTTTTATCTGTTTTAATCCAAAATTGCTGCCATTTTAAAGAAATTTGTGGTCGAAAGGCAACTCGGGGAGGGAGCTGATATCTGGCAATTTTTATTGTGGCCTCAATTCATTTTTTTTATTGATATTTCATCTGTGTATCTGAATTTAATCTAAATTGTTTTATATGTAAATGAATGTGTTCACATTAAAATTTTAATATCCAAATAATGGAAGATAAAATGAAAAACAGTTACCCTCCCCCTGTCCTCCATGTGAGAGCAGCCCATAAACCAATTTGGGGCAGGCGGTTGCGCATCATTGATAAAACAAAACAACACAGAAAGACATGTAAAAAAAAATAAAAAAGTGATGATGGGATGGTTGGTTGGTGGGTGGGGGAGCGAGGGGGAGGAGTTATATGTGTAAGAATTGACCACGTGATTCGAGCGGTGGTGGGGTAGGGGGTGGGGTGGGTGTGTGTGGGGGTTGGGCGGGGGGTGGCGGGGCGACAACATAGCTATATGTATATGAAGTGACCAAAAATAACACAGAAATATGTAAAACAAAATTTGAGTTTCGAGTGGGGTGTGGGGGAATGGACGGAAGGTGGGGCAACATAGCTATATGTGTAAGAATATACCAAAACAACAAAGAAATATGTAAAAGAAAACAAAGTTTCGAGTGGGGTTCGTGGGGGTGGGGGTGGGGCAACATAGCTATATATGTGTGTAAAAAATACAAACAAATAGTTTTGAGTTGCGCGGGGGAGGGAGGGGGGTGGGAGGGGGGAGGGCAACATAGCTATTTGTGTTAGAATTGACCGAAACAACTCAGAAATATATTTTAAAAAAAAACAACAAAAAAACGTATTTCGAGTGGTGGTGGGGGTGGGGTAGGGGGTAGGGAGGGGGTATGGTTTGTGGGGGTGGCGGGGGCTGCAACATAGCTATATGTGTAAGAAGTGACCAGAAATAACACGGAAATATGTAAAAAAAAAATGAGTTTCGAGTGTGATGTGGGGGAGGGGCGGAAGGTGGGGCAACATAGCTATATGTGTAAGAATTGACCAAAACAACACAGAAATATGTAAAAAAAAAAACAAAGTTTCGAGTGGGGTGTGGGCAACATGCAACATAGCTATGTGTGTGTAAAAAAATACAAAAAAATGAAGGGAAAAAAATGGGGGTGGGGGGAGGGTAGGAGGGAGTGGGGGCGGGGGTGGAGGAGGGAGTCCATGTCCCAGTATGGGTGAAGTATGAATAAGATGCATAATGCTATAAAAATTCCCAAACCAAAATTATAGATAATATACATGCTTACATGCAAACCTAGATCTGCCATTATTGCACATTTCATGGGCCATCACAATTTTGGTTCCATGGGAGCCCAGAATTTGCAAAAGGCAAAATTACTTACGCAGCCCTTTACAACATACTTTAAGGAAACCAATTCCCAAATTTAATTCAACTAGGACAAAAAATGTAAGAGGTATAGACCTGTAAACACAGCTTACACGCAAAATTTGATGTGAAATGGGACACATTTTATGGGCTATCATAATTTGGGTTCCATGGGAGCCCATGGGTTACAAGAACCAAAATTGCTTATGCAGCCCTTACGATAATGCTATAAGGAAGCCCAAGGCCATGGTTGTGCTAGGATAAGAAATGTAAGAGATATAGACTTGTAAACACAGATAACACGCAAACCTTGATGTGGCCCGCCGACGCCGATGCCAACGCCGGGGTGATAATATATTAAGCTCTCTTATACTTCGAATAGTCGAACTAATAAAAAGGCATAGAAACCTTCTCACATGCAGAACTGCAGAGTTGCTGCAAACTCTGTTGGAGGCACTCCATTTACGCTGGAAGCGCGGGAAATGTGTTCTGCCATCGCTCAGAATTTTGATAATCAGTAACCATGTTATTGCAGACAGTTTTGCGCAGAATAGAATTATTTTTATATATATTCTTCAACGTGTGGAATTTTTACCAAAGAAATTATAACACGAATATCACGAATACAATTTTTATTTAAAATTTAAATAATACAAAAATAGCACATCTTTTCTCTGTGAATGTTATTTAAAAAATATAGAACTATTATCAGCATTTTAGAAAAAATGTTTAAGTACGTTATATAATTCAGCATACGCTCACGAAAATTTACCAATATCACCACCTGCTATTTAAAAGCGTTCAAACATTGGTTGGGCTGTTTCCGACCTAATTTTCCAGTTGCCAGTTATATTCAAGAGAGTTGTTGATATTTTAGCAAACAATATCATCGCAAATGTGTCCATGGGACTCGATAGCCCCACTGAAAACAATCAGCGAAAAACGTAAAATTGACGAAAAAGAGGGCCGTAACTCATATAATACATGGTCGATTGGCGATGAATTGATATGCACATCTTGACATCATAGGTAATCATCCTGTAAATTGCTAAACCTGCGGGAGGAGATAGACACACAATATATTTTAACGTAGACTTTGACGAAAAAATGGGCCGTAACTCAGGTAGTACAAGTTGGGTTTTGACGGCGAATGCAGATCTTGACCTCATAGGTAAGCATCCTGTAAAGTTTCGAAACAATCTGTTGAAAACTGTGGGAGGAGATAGACACACACACTTTTCGGGACTGACGGACGGACACTCGGGCGGACGGACGGACGGAGGTGGCTAACGCTATATGCCCCCTCATCATTCGATGGTTGGGGCATAAATATAAAAAAAAAATCAGAGTTATTTCAGTTCTTCTCATCTGCCTCTGTGTGTTGGTTGGTGTAGTTGTAAATCTATTGATAGCTACCGGTCACCAGTTAGACTTTGAACATGTATACTCAGTTGCATAAGAAAGTGTACAGAGTTTTGTTTAGATTTAATTGTATAACGTTTTTTTAGAATTAAATTGACAAATTCCAAAATGAATATGCCATGTTTGGTGCCAAAGTTGTTATCATTCATTTGCTAAATAAATATCATGTTGTCATTTGTTTTTCAATGGGCTGAATTGATAAAGAGGATAGGGTGTAAAGTAAAATATTCAAAGTGTACACTTTCTTTTGCTACCGAGTATATAAAGAGGCTCTTATAGCACGTGTTCGTGTCCATAATCAGCATAGATTTCAAGGTCCATGAATAGCATAGATTTTAAGGTACATAATCGGCATAAATTGCAAGGTCCATAATCGCATAGATTTTAAGGTACATAATCGGCTTAAATTGCAAGGTCCATAATCGCATAGATGTCAAGGTGCATAATCGGCATAAATCGCATAGATTTTAAGGTACATAATCGGCATAAATTGCAAGGTCCATTATCGCATAGATTTCAAGGTACATAATCGGCATAAATTGCAAGGTCCATAATCGCATAGATTTCAAGGTCCATAATCGGCATAAATTGCAAGGTCCATAATCGCATAGATTTTAATGTACATAATCGGCATAAATTGCAAGGTCCATAATCGCATAGATTTCAAGGTCCATGAATAGCATAGATTTTAAGGTACATAATCGGCATAAATTGCAAGGTCCATAATCGCATAGATTTCAAGGTACCTAATCGGCATAAATTGCAAGGTCCATAAACGCATAGATTTTAAGGTACATAATCGGCATAAATTGCAAGGTCCATAATCGCATAGATTTCAAGGTCCATGAATAGCATAGATTTTAAGGTACATAATCGGCATAAATTGCAAGGTCCATAATCGCATAGATTTCAAGGTCAATACATAGCATAGATTTCAAGGTACATAATCAGCATAAATTGCAAGGTCCATAAACAGCACAGGTTTCAGGGTCTATATTTCACCACATGTTCACTGTTTTCGTGTCCATAAGCTTCCTATAGTGACATGGTTCAGTACACGAATACCTAAATGTAGCGCATCAATCAGAATCTAGATTTCACACTTCAGGTATTTTCAGTTTGATCTTCCCATTGATGCATCTGACACTCTGATCCTTGTAAATTATTATTTAAAATTGGTTCGCCTTCTTGTATATATCGTCTGTACCAATGAGAGTCTGTTTTTTTTACACATACTGATTTGTCCAGTCTGTTTTGTTCAAATATTTGCAATTGGCCCACAAACATGTGAATATGTTACACTAATCAGAATAAATTATTATTAAATCCATGTGTTTGTAGACCTAAATATCCTTCAATACCTTCTGTAGCCATGCGTGTCCATTTCCATGTCTTCTTCGCGAGATGGTGCAGTTTTGAAAAGAGAGCTGAAAATATAATAAATAGTAGTTGGGAACAAAAGGGCAAAAAACTAACCTTTCATGGCATTCTTAGCAGAATTTGGTATCCATTTTTTTTTAATAAATACTGAAAAGTGGATCCCTTGGAAGAATCAAACACAAACAAGAGATAAAAGTAGCAGACTTGGTTTTATCGGGTCTGTTCATGAAAGGTAATGTTACGTGCAACACCCCTCACGCCTCATAGCACCGACTTAGGCGATATAGTAACAATACTGATTTGTAGTCGGAGCACACTTTTTACGGCCGCCACACAGCACTAAAAACGGTAGTGTGAATGTCAATAAATACTGGAAAGTGGATCCCTTGGAAGTAATGTTAAGTGCAACACCCCTCCTCACGCCTCCTAGCACCGGCTTAAGCGATATTATACGTTAAAGCCACATAGATTGGGCGTGATGATCCCAAAGGACCAGTAAGTAATAACACTACTGATCTGTAGTCGGGGCAACTTTTTATGACCGCCATACTGCACTAAACAAACGCTAGTGTGAATATCAATAAATACTGAAAAGTGTTCATGAGAGGTAATGTTAAGTGCAACACCCCTCCTCACGCCTCCTAGCATCGGCTTAAGCGATATTCTACTTTAAAGCCACATAGATTGATCTCAAAGGACCAGTAAGTAATAACACCTGATTTTTAGTCGGGGCACACTTTTTACGGCCGCCACACAGCACTAAACAAACGCTAGTGTGAATGTCAATAAATACTGAAAAGTGGATCCCTTGTAAGCAATGTTAAGTGCAACACCCCTCACTCCTCCTAGCACCTGCTTTAAAGCCACATATTGGGCTTGATGATCCCAAAGGACCATTTAAGTCTTTAAACGGTGCCATTCACGATATGAGTGGGTTCCAGCTTGTCTTTCGTTTCTGGAAATCAATTTTACGCATATTCAATCTAGGGTAGTCAAGTATCCGTGAATAAACACATATATACTTTTTTTAATCGGCACATGCGAGTTTACATTATTTGATTACCAGAACACTTGAATAGATTTTAGATAAACGATTTGGTAGTGTAATTTTGTCGTTATTTGGCAGGTTAGTGCCTTTAACGAATTGCAAATTTATATTTGAACAGATCAATGAAAAATATCAACAGACTTACTGTAGCCTGTCGTATTCCTTGCTCGATGCTGAATAATACTTCTTCGTCTTGCTGTGACTGAGGAACTCTGACAGGGTGGGTCCACTCCGACCAAGGGGGTCGTCAGGCACCATGAAATGATCTCTCACGAAGGAATACATCAGCAGTCTAAAATAAATCCACCCTTTAAATTATTATGGAAGCATTTGTTTGTTTGAATAGTGTAATTTACGTAATTTTTAGCACATGTTAGGCCATATATGACGGTCAATTTGTTTGTGGCAGAAGCAGACCACCCTTTAATTCTGGGTAGAATCAGTATTGAACTGTATACCTCCCGCCATCCGTAAGAATCGACACGTTCTCACGTGACAAGTCGAGCTTCCAGTGGGATTCGAACCAGCAACGGTGAGATTCGAGAAGTCTTTCGATGCAGCGTCTTAATTTTTTATTACTTTTTTCAGCTCTGCAATTCTATAGACCAGAATGTCAGATACTTTTTATTATTTTAAAATACTCATCAGTCTGACACATACATCTCTTGAATTAAGAAGTATTTATCTAACATGTATGTTTCCGCAACATTGTTTGACATTGATTATGTTGGAATAGTAACAAGTCTATTTATACTAATTTTATGCGCATTGTTTACTCTGGGAAGTAAGTAACAAACAACTAGCAGGTGTAGTGTTGGTATATGCCACAAAGTGACTTTTTATTCACAAGAGTGTGAATGTGTTTAAAGTTGAAATAGTAGACATGTAATATTGCATGAAACATTGTAATATTATGTAACACATATTAATTTCCGTTAATTACATCATGAAACTGATATAGAATAAAGCACTATAAAAATAGATGTACTAGATATTATTATGCGATATTACGTAATCTAAGTTGTTACACGATTTGTCGTTAATTGGAAATAACTGTTTTTATATTAAAAAACATTAATGGTGTTTATATAATCTTTAATTAGCTATGGCGATTTACGCCTAATCATGGAGCTTAGACGTAGAATAATGTCAATACGAGCGCTATGGTATAGTGTGCATTTATATATTTATTATTTTTTGTACGGTGGTTGGTTGGGGTTTGTGGCGGTTTTAGAATTTTCCACTCCGACTGGCTGTTGTAAAACACAGAGCCTGAATGGAATATGAACTACAGATCACCCTGGTGATGATGGGGACCCGCCCCCGCTGTTTTAATAAGCCAATGGTATTCGTGTTGTGTTATAAACACTGAAGCGCGTAATTGGTTTATAAACCGGGGCCCAGGCCGTACGTACAGAGGACAAACGCTTTGCATAAATATCCAATTACTTCGCAGTTAGTTTATATTTGCATGCATCTTGAAAATCTTAAACATACATAATATAATACACACTAAATAGGGTTGAAACATGTTGAAATGTACCTATAACTGCTTTTATTTATAAAAGGGCCTGCCCAAAGTGGAATGAGCATATATGACGGGTTTTTTTGTGGTAGAGGCATACCACCCATTTTTTTCTGGGTAGAACCAGTACTGTATACATCCTCACATCCGTAGCAATCGACCGTTTCTCACTTGAGCACCCGCGGAGGTGAGAGGCGATCTAACGTTGTAGACGCAGCGTCTAAAATACTGTTTTCTTGAAGGTAAAATCACCTCTACCGTTAAAAGTAACAACCTTAATGTATAATCACCAGTAACGTTAGGTTAGGGTTACTGATTTTAACAGAGGTGGTGAGTGCTACCTTTACCGTAAACTGTTACCTTTAACGATGAATTGCTACATGTATTGGAGGGCGTTACTTTTAAAGGGACACACGGAAATATTGCAGTGGTTATCAGATATTGAAATAAGCGTCTCGATTTATTTATACAGTATCATTTTGACTTTGCTTGCAAGTATAATTAAACAAGAGCTATCGGAGAACAGCGCAGCTCGACTATTCGATTTTTTCAGAGTATAAATTATATAGCCAGTATATACCATCAGAAAACAAGGCTAAAATGTGGAGTGGGGTTGGGGGCGGAGTGGGGTGGGTATAGAAACTGGGGCCGATATAAAACAAGAGCTGTCGGAGAACAGCGCAACTCTTCGATTTTTCGGAGAATAATAAATTTAAAGCTAGTATATACCATCAGAAAACATGGCTACAACAATGTGGGGTGGGGTTGGGAGCACAACATAACTATGTGTAAGAATTGACTAAAATTACATAGAAATATGTAAAAAAAAAAAAAAAAAAAAAAAAAAAATCGAGTTTTGAGTGGGGGTGCGGGGTGGGGGTGGGAGAGAGGAGGGGGTGGATGGTGGGGGGAATGGGGGTGGTGAGGGCAACATATATGTGTAAGAAGCTATGTAATAATTCACCAAAACAACACAAAAATATGGAGAAAAAAAATAATTAAAAAATCGAGTTTGAGTGGGGATGGGGTAGAGGCGAGGGGTGGGGAGGGCAACATGTGTTATTGACTAAAACAACAAAGAAATATGTAAAAAAAAAAGTTTCAAGTGGGGGTGGGGTGTGGGGGAGAGCGGGGGGAGAGGCGGGAGTGGGTTGGGGCGGAAATATGTAAAAAAAAAAAAAAAAAAAAAATCCAAGTGTGGGGCGAAGTTCCAAAATCAAATCTGGGGCGGGGTGGGGTGGGGCAGATGGGGTGAGAGGCGGGAGTGCGTTGGGGGTTTGGGGTGGGGGGGGGGCAACATATGTGTGTAAGAATCGACTACAACAACAAAGAAATATGAAAAAAAAAAAATCAAGTGTGGGTTGGGGTGGGGGTGTGGGTGGGGGTAGGGTGAGAGGGTTGGAGCAGTGGGGGGAGGGGTGTTGCAACATATATGTGTAAGAATTGACAAAAGCAACACAGAAATATGCAAAAAAAAAATATAATAGTTTCAAGTGGGGGTGGGGTGTGGTGGGGTGGGGGTGTTGAGCAAGGGTGTGGGGGAGAGGCAGGAATGGGTTGGGGGGTGGGGGTGGATGGGGCAACGTATATGTGTAAAAATTGACTAAAACAAAGAAATACGTAAAAAAAAAAAAAAAAAAGTCTGGGGCGGGGTGGGGGTGGGGGTGAGAGGCGGGAGTGCGTTGGGGGTTCGGGGTGGGGGGAGGGTTGCAACATATATGTGTAGGAACTGACAAAAGCAACACAGAAATATGTAAAAAAAAAAAATCAGATCTGGGTTGGGTGGGGGGGGGGGTGTGTGTGTGGGGGGGGGATGATGGGGTGAGAGGCGGGGGGGGGGCGGGGGATGGTGGGGGCAGGGAGGGTTGCAACATGTATGTATAAGAATTGACTTAAACAACACAGAAATGTTTAAAAAATAAAATAAAATAAAAAAAATCAAGTGTGGGGCGTGGTGGGTGGGGTGATTGGGTGAGAGGCGGGGGGTGGGGGTGGGGGTTGCAACATATATGTTCAAGAATTGACAAAAGCTCACAGAAATATGTAAAAAAAAAAAAAAAAGTTTCAAGTATGGGGCGGGGTGGGGGGTGATGGGGTGGAAGGCGGGGGGTGGGAGGCGGGGGTGTGGGGGGGGGGGGGTTGCAACATATATGTGTAAGAATTGACAAAAGCTCACAGAAATATGTAAAAAAAAAAAAAAGAGTTTCAAGTATGGGGCGGGGTGGGGGGGGGGGTGATGGGGTGTGAGGCGTGAAGGGGTGGGGTGGTGGGGGCGGGGAGGGTTGCAACATATATGTGTAAGAATTGACTAAAACAACACAGAAATATGTAAAAAAAAAAAAAAAAAAAAGTGTGGAGGGGAGTGGGGGCGGGGTTAGAGTGGGGGCGGGGTTAGAGTGGGGGGGGGGGGGGGGGTGATGTGGTTTAGGATGGAGCCCATGAAGTAATTAGATGCATAATGCTATAACAAATCCCAAACCAAAATTATAGATATATTTATGCTTACATGCAAACCTAGATCTGCCTTTATTGCACATTTTATGGGCCATCACTATTTGGGTTCCATGGGAGCCCAGAATTTGCAGAAGATAAAATTACTTATCCAACCCTTTACAACATACTATAAGGAAACCAATTCCAAAATTTAGTTCAGCTAGGACAAAAAATGTAAGAGATATAGACCTGTAAACACAGCTTACACGCAACATTTGATGTGAAACAGACATATTTTAAGAATTTGGGTTCCATGGGAGCTCAGGGGTTACAGGAACCAAAATTACTTAAGCAGCCCTTACGATAATGCTATAAGGAAGCTAATGGCCAAATTTGGTTGTGCTAGGGTAAGAATTGTAAGAGATATAGACTTGTAAACACAGCTTACACGCAAAATTTGATGTGAAATGGGGCACATTTTATGGGCTATCATAATTTGGGTTCCATGGGAGCCCATGGGTTACAGGAACCAAAATTCTTATGCAGCCCTTAAGATAATGCTACAATGAAGCCCATTTACAAATTTGGTTGTGGTAGGATAAGAAATGTAAGAGATATAGACTTGTAAACACAGCTTACACGCAAACCTTGATGTGGGACGCCGACGCCGACGCCGACGCCGACCCCGGGGTGATTACATAAGCTCTCTTATTCTTCGAATAGTCGAGCTAATTATTGTTAGAATCTCATAGAAATTATAATAAAATTTATCTGGCAAATGCTTTCATTGATATTTCATCTGCGTATCTGAATTTAATCTAAATTGTTATATATGTAAATGATTTCGTTCAAATTAAAAATTTAATATCCAAATATTGGAAGATTAAATGAAAACAATCAACATGTATATAGGTGTAGATATAGGTGTAGACTTGATAAAACAAAACAACACAGAAATATGTAAAAAAAAATCAGATTCGAGTGGGGGGGGGGGGGGGGGGGAGGGGAGGGGAAGGTAAGATGGTTGGGGGGGGGGGGGAGGCAACATAGCTATATGTGTAAGAATTGACCAAAACAACAACAGAAATATGCAAATACAAAAACAAAACAAGAGCTGTCGGAGAACAGCGCAGCTCGACTAGCTAGTATATACCATCAGAAAACAAGGCTAAAACAATGTGGGGTGGGGTTGGGTGCGCAACATAGCTATGTGTAAGAATTGACCAAAACTACAGAGAAATATGTAAAAAATATGGTGGGGGGAGTGAGGGTGGGGAGTGCAACATATATGTGTAAGAAGCTATGTAAGAATTGACCAAAACAAACACAGAAATATCGTAAAACAAAATAAAAATAAACATATTTTGAGTGGGGGGAGTGGGAGTGGGGTGTGGGGTGGGGCAATTTATTAATATTATTTATTATTTTAGAATTAAGAAATAATAAATACGTACCTGTGTTTTATCGGTGAATAAAATACAGTTAGGAGTTCGGATGCGTAGTAATTAAATAACGCACCGTGATTTAATTACTCGCATCCGAACGAGCAGGTACATATTTATTATTTCTTAAACAGATTATTTAACTGCTGTGTTCGATTATAGAGAAATCTTTCACTCGATGGTAAACGTGTTTTGTTTTTTCATTCATTCACACACGCTCGTTCGTGAACAGAACCACACGTCTACCATCTCGTGAAGGATTTCTCTATAATCGATCCCAGCTGTTAAAATAACCTCTATAAAATTATTACTGGTACAACATAATCAACAGTTAATAATTTGTAAAAAGAATTTGCTTAAAAAAATTCTTATAATTAATATTAATGATTGAACAAATGCAAGTTATGTAGAAAAACTATGAAAAAAACAATACTGACATGTGACGTGTCCTTTTAATGGACTCGTTATCTGTAACATAGTTACACGCACCTTTGTTCAATGATCTTCTTCCAACTTTGTTTCTCCTGAAGGAGGTCTCTGTACTGATCGTTGGACACAATGACGCCATCTTCCCTCTCACAGAGCTCTACAATGAATCTGCAATTGAAAAGCGTTAACTGTAATCTTTGTCGGCAATTTCGGCTTTTGGTGATTCTTGAAAGAATTGCCATAAAAATTTTGACCGAATAAAAAAAACTAAAAGCGACTGCAAGATTTTTTTGAAAAAGAGCCAGTTTAGTCTAAATCAATTATAAATGGCATCAGCGTCAACAATCGCAGACCTTAAGTTGACGAGGGAACTTGTGTTATGAAGTATATTACATACATAGATCTATTTACCTGACTAAAAGTAGTATCGCCGCAACCACGACCGAACTTTTCGTTGGCATCGCAGGAGTGCCAATCGTTTTCAGTGGTCACTGGTCATGTGATCACAATCGGACCAATCGGAAACAAGAAATCGTCGCGTGTATAATATGTTGCTGTATTTACCTGTCATCATACGAAGCGACGAGCTTATTACCAATACGTCTAGATGGAGTATAGACCAGGTACCCTTCCCTTTCCAGGTCATCTAGTATCGATCTATGTGTTATCGTCTGGCCATAATGTGGACGACACTTTCGCCAATGTGGAAGAAACACGGTGATCAGCTCGTGGCCTAGTCCTCGAAAGAAATCCACGCAGAGGCGGATTCCCTTGCACGAGAATACGTTTGAATTGTTACTGTGTCTGAAAAAAAAGAGTAAATTTAATGTAGAACTAATAAGGTAAATATTATCGAAAACATTCGTAGTAATTGTTTATATTTATTTATCACTTCTTCTTCTACTACTTCTTCTTCTTCTTCTTCTTCTTGTGCGACCTATGTATGTGTCGAAGTTCCGTAATTATTAAATTAATATTTTAGATCATTCATTCATTCCATGGCATTGCATGGCATGAATGAAATAATGATCTAAAATACACCCCCATTCATCCCTCCCTCCCTCCATGTGAATGAATGAATGCTCCCTCCCTCCCTCCCTCCCTCCTTCCCTCCTTCCTTCCATGTGGCTGTAAAGAGTTTTATCAAACTATTTTAACGCCTATGTAAATGTTGACTTACCCCATAGCGACATTGCTCCCATCTATGACAACGTATCGAAGACCATTTCTCGTGGGAGTTCGTTCAACTCTCGTTGTGGGCCGTGGGACGAATACTGGACTTTTAACAAACGTGCCCTTCGTTTGGCTCACGACTGATGTTGTGGTTTCCTGCTGTTCTTGCTCGTCTTCATTAGGAACGACAACAACGCTTTTTACCTTCCTTCTCTTATCTTCCTGTTCGTCATCTGATACTTGAATGAACATTTCTCCGTTCCGTAATACTGTATTCTCCTTTTCGTATGAACGACGAACATAAATGTTTTCTGCGGCGGCCTTTTCTTTCAGTTCTCCGGACTTGTAACGCTTTTTCACATCTGGTTTTATTTTTAATTCATTTTTCTTCGAAGATTCAGTAGTTTCATTGATACTTTGAAACGGTTTAACGGCAATTAACGGTTTCCTTATTTCCTGTAGTGACGTTGTGTTGGGTTTTGACGGTGTTTTTAATAGTGTAAACGCTGTTGACAGCTCCGTTAGATCGTTATCGCCACTGCAGGGTTTCTTTACCTTTCTCGGAGTTTCGATTATCATAACATCATCGTCCATGTTATCATCATCATCATCAATCATTACACAATCACTATCGTCATCTGTGTCGTCATCGATAAGAATAACATCATCGTCTTCACTGTTTTCTTTCTCACCAGCACTTTGCTCTGTACCTTCCGATTCCTGATCTTGAAGGCAG
Source organism: Cyrtodaria siliqua (assembly GCA_037043455.1). NCBI lineage: Eukaryota > Metazoa > Mollusca > Bivalvia > Adapedonta > Hiatellidae > Cyrtodaria > Cyrtodaria siliqua. The sequence goes on from JAWPHD010007769.1 coordinate 122,171, forward strand.
CTCATAATAGCCCGCTTAACGGCATCTGACGCTTTGGCGCAGTTTGCCATCTTTTGTTTTTTCGCTGTCAACGTATGCTGCAATGTTGTTGAAAGACGCCGAGATGCTTTGTTAGGCTTTTTCGGTTTAGGAATCGGCTCTGACGAACGAACAAGCTCCTCGAACAGCGTCAGCGCCATTGACAGCGCCATATTTGATCCAGTAATGATAAATTGGTCTTCCTCTGTTCCATGTTTGATCACGGCATTCGTTTGTCTCTCCATCTGTTCAAAAACATCGTCGGTGAATATCGGAGGAAGAAAAATAATCTGCTCTTCCACGTTCCATATTTTTACCAGAGCTAGTATGTAAAACTGAAATGAAAATATCTATATAATAATACGGGATTTGACTACAAAAAAACACATATTACTTCTATTATGTGTATGTTTCTGAAAAAGATCTCTAAAATATGGTTTTAATCAAGTGATTTTATATTGGCTCCTATGATATCCAAGGACTATTATAATACCTGGGTCAATATGACATCACTTGAATAAAGACTATTTTATTAATTAACTAAACAAGTGCGTAAAAAGTATAAGGCAACTTTACACTAAAAATGGTGGCAGCTGTTTTGAGTGTAATGTTTTCCACAAAAACACGGACCTAGGTAACTCCTTGATTTTGTTGGAAACATTACATCAAAAATGGTGGCAGCACACAGCACAGCTGCCACCATTTGTATTGTAACATTTCTTTAAAATATATAGAGCTTGTATACACTATTTTAAGGTTAACGTTTCTCTATTTTCTGGTTTTTCAATACATTTTGTATGGTTAGATATCCTCAAACTAAGGAAACATTATACAAATACACGAGACTAGATATGTTCTTCTTCAGCAGGCTCGACTATTCGATTCATTTGTCACAATAACCTGGACATTGATAAAGGTTGATTTGGTTTTCCTTTATATAAGCAGTCACACAGCTTCTAAGTAAAACATGTCAACAATTTCACAAACTTTTCACAACAGTTATCAACCTACAGTTATCAAACCTTGTCCTTTCAGTATGCTAAAAGGTTGCATACACGAATAAAAATAAAACAAAAGGCTGGGTCGACACAACAGTTCTATAGACGCTTGTATTTAATTGGAGCTCCTCCTATTTGTTCGAACACAATGTAAACGTCTTGCAAACGCCTGATAACATCGATCAGTAGTAGATAAAACGCGGTAAAAATACACCGTTTAAGCAAACGTTTCCTTTTAATAAGGTAACAAGGAAAGTTCAAACGTTCCCAGCAACGAATTGAAGATAGTCAACTTCCTTTTGTTGACATCGTAAAACGCTCTGAAACGTTAACTAATTTATTCATTTAGTCAAAATTAGCTCAAGGAGCATTATTATAATCTTATCACATTATCTATTTAGACACGCCTACGTACACGTATGGAACGTTTAAACACAACCAAACGGCAGGGGTTACATAAAGGTTTGATGAACTGTACTACAGGTAGATGTCGTTATATTTTGCAAACGGACCATCAATGACTATATATATATATATGGTGAATCTTCAATATGGAGGAAATAAAGGTAATTTCTACAAATATTCATACACTCCCATGCTAATCACTAAAACTGGGGGTATTTCTCTTCAACAGTTGTAGGTATTTCATGTTATAATGTTTGAACTGATAATAATATACTATTTATTAATGATGATCGTGGATATGTAGTAGCTGTTGTGATAAGCGATTTTTTGTTATATTGTGTTTTCTTTTTTCGTTGTTTTTTCTTGCGCGCTATGGAAAGTTACTCATTTTCTCGCTGTAAAGTATATATTCATTAGTCACAGAATTATTCATGAAGAAATTGGTATTTTTGCGATCATTTTAGTAGACTTATAATGTTCACTATGCCGATGCTTGAGTTTGTTTTTTGTTTTTGTATGTGTGTTTCTTTTCTTCTTATTAGCCTATAAAGTCTAAAGAGCATGCATTTATAACGGTCCTTAACATGGTTGAATTATTCAGTTATGATGACGCGGTTAACACTGAATTATTGATATCGTGTTATTTATGAA